>JAQFZC010002979.1:0-20551 GCA_034695205.1 Dicyrtoma fusca
TGCCATTGCATTGTCAACCCAGTTCAATGCAAAGACAGTCTATAAAATAATTTGCAGTGTACATATCTGTAAAGCTGTGTGCACTAATCTATGGATGCATGCCCCTATACTTATAGTTAGGAACAACCACATAAGTTAGCATAAGCGATGGCTCCCCACGGGTTTCGTACATGTGTGTAATATGCACAATTTACCTTTGAATTGACTTCCTAGGGTCAGGATGACGTTTCCATGAAGTCTCGCTCTCGTGCTTTGAGTGAGTGAGCTTAATCGTATGAGTTTTTGGACTCCCCTGCACTCCTTACTTTATAGGCTCTCACATTCAGTTTCGGTTTGCAGTGCTCCATGTTTTCATCAATAGCTCTATTTATGGAGCCCAGAAAAGTTTTCTACTTTTTTCTCTCTCTCCCTGTGCTTCTCTCTCTCTCTCTCTGTCTATACCACTGTCTATAGCTTCTCTTTTGCTTTGCTTTGCTTTGCTTTGAGTGCGTCTTTGAGATTATATTTTTTGCATTGCATTGGTTTGGTTTGGTTTGGATCAACTTTGAATTGGATTGCATTGCCTTACATTACATTACATTGCATTGCATTGCATTGCTTTCACCAACTTTCCCTCAAAATGGTCTACTCGCTCTCGCTCTTTCTCTCTCGCTCACGACACGATTACGTTTTATTGCAGTCATCAAGTGAGCCAACATATTTTTGAATGTTAAAGAGACGGAGGAATGTGAAGGGGAATGAGCTTTAGTAGTTTAGTGTTTTGAATATGAATGTAAATATCCTTCATATAGTCACCACGACTGTCTATATGAATTTCGTCAGTCTACAGTCTACATATTATTTATATAGAAATACTGATAGAAATTTAGGGACTTGCCAGACAGTAGTACAGTCTCTCATGAAATGAAAAGGAAAGCTCTCTAGGTGGATACTTCATGACCACATAGTTGGTAGTAGAACCTACTTGAGCATTTCATATGTGGAACAAGGAGGGAGGTTAGATTATGATTATATGAGTATCTTCATTCTCCCTTTCCCTGTCTCCCTTCCTGCGCTCCTGTCCTGTCCGCTCGTCTCAATGACGAGTCTATCCGGCTCATTTAATGCCATTGCCACTGGCACTGCCATACTAGGCCCATACATACCAAAAGCCATACATGGATTTAGCTCGGTAGGGATTTTGCCTTCCTTTCCCTTTTCTAGCTATACATAGCTATGGTGTACATGCGTATACCTATGTATATACTGTATAGATTGGAGTTGAAATATAATGCCATGTTCATTGTCAGAAAGAATATTTCAGGATATATGAGTTAAGTGATATATTATAAGTTGGGATGTACCTACGTTTACCTATTAGATAGAGGCATCTGTACAATATTTGTATTCTTTAGGGAGGGGAAAGTAAATCTGATGGAATCAGGCTAATCGCATTATCCCCTATGAAATGCAAGTCTATATGTTACCCAGTATGGAATGAACGGGCTCAGGTATTGCTTTCTCTCTCCATGTACAAACTTCAATCTACTTTCATTTCCATTTCTCTCTCTCTCTCTTGAAGGACTTTGGCTGCGGGCAGTCAGTTCGTCATAGTCCTGGTACACACCGTAGTAATCACCACTAATAGGTATTAATTTTGTTCGAATTAAGCAATCCAGTTTTCAAGGAAGGGTTTATCAGATGTTTTAACCTTATTTTAGTAGCTCAACGAAGTATCCGTCAAGTATACGTAGTATTGCATTGGTTTGGTACTACGGGAAAAATCCAAGTCAAACAACCAAGGTAAAGTTATGCAAAGTCAAAACTTAAGAGTAGTTGCAGTATATGCATATATATTAGTATGTACATTGCATGATTGCACTAAAACATACGATCAGAAGAGCGTTCAAAATTTAAAGGGTATAGTGCCAGTGCCTTATCGTTACCATGATACTATTGCCATTGCATTGGTTTGCGATTAAATTCCATTATTTTATGCTGGGTGAATGTAAGTGTGTGTGTGTAGGTATGTACATACTAATATGAAATACGTGGCTTCAATTTAAAGAGTTGGAACTTGAAGGTAAATAATGACGGATATATGTAGGTAGGTACATATATAAGGAAAATGGAATCTAATCCGTTATTCTTTATAATGGCCTCACGGGGCTCCACTTTCTACTTTTCGACTCTACAGTTATTGACGTATCGATGTTTTCCTGTGACTAGTAGTTGTGAGTTGTGACTGGTGATACTATTACATGGTGAGTGAGCTTGGGTACTTGACAAAAATTGATTTATTGCTGGGCTTGGTACTTCAATTCAATTCAGTCCAGTGGCTCAAAAAATGTGGATAGTATTAGGTACTTACTATCCTCAATCTCTGTATGTATATGTATGTAGTAGAATTTATGTACCTATAGGTGCATACATAATACAGCCACGTACTACAATTACCTTACCTTGCCAAGGCTTCATTGCAATTAGGCAATGATAACAGGGGTATTACTGAAATAACTATCTTTTAATAGTACAATGGAGGTTTTATACATGTATTGTGGAAAATCGAACAAAATTTTAGTTACATCTATCTGGCGTACTTTATACCGTACATCGTAGCTACTATCTAATTCTGCTGCCTGTAGGCAATAAATTAAAGACCAGTAAACTAGAATCGATATTGACAGTATAATGAGTCTTTAACAACTAGTTCATTACTACACGCTTGTATGATAAATATTTAATACTCTAATCGGATTTGAATTGGATTTTGAGTTCTAGGTTAGGCACACATAATGGGGGTGTTTACACTCCACGATTTATATTCTAATTCCAATGCCAATTCCTAAGGTTTCTTTTACATTCTCGGTAGAACCGAAAATGTTAAAGAAATCATTGTGTCATAGTACCTAGGTGCTCTATTCATATCTCTTCTCTTGCTTTTTCGCAGTAAAATAAATAAATATTCAATAACTCGTTCAGTGCTACTCCATACATAAATATTGGATTGAATTTAGCACCATTATTTTTGTATTGATGTTTGAAGATTGATTTCATATCCGACAGTAGCTTTGAGAAGGAAATCAAATTTCGGCTTTGGGTGTGAATGTGTAAATATTTCGACGTAAACGGTTGTTTTGTCACTTTGTCATACACTCGCTAGGCATTGTATCATTTATGTATAGTACAATAAATGGGCTTTTATTTATTGTAGCTACATTTCCCCAAGTTGCAAAAGTGCAAATTACATGCTTTTGTCATTCTTGAACAAAATATAGATAGTACATTGCATTGTATCCCGTTCATATCCTTTGCTTTGTAGTGTAATATTCATGAGTGTTGGGCATACACGTACAGAATAAAAACATATGGGATCCAACCAAAGGAATAGAGCAACCTTCAAAGGTGTTCCAAATCCCAAGTCTTTTAGCCATGTTTGGTGCGTGCGAACTCGTCCAATTTGAATTTGATTATCAAGAGCTTGTCATGTGTCAAATTGTCATTTTCTTGTTTGCTTGACAAGTCTACGTATGTCCGTCCGTCCTTCTGTCTAGCAGTGCGATTACACAGCCCCAAGGAAAAAAACACGAGAATAGCATGTGTGTTCTATGATGGATTTTGCTCGTGATTAAATAATAAATTAAGATGTCCAACTTGGCACGTACATGCATACAGCCTACTGTATGCTTATTGTTAGCATGCCCAAGAAAGCCCATGCAAACAAATCAAACTATGTATCTGCAATTTACATATCATGCAACCCAGACAATCTACTAGACAATGTCCACATAATTTGTTAAAGGTTTACTTGAATTTTTTTTCTCATTTTCCTCGAAATTATGGTCTTCATTCCGTGTTGTGTAGACACGCATAATATACACAGTAGAGAGTTGTTTGATTTAAACAACCATGTTGACTTGGTAAAAACATCCACTTTCACATTGAGCGGTCCTCAAATGTATTGTGGATTAATTGCCCTGAATGTACAAGTATAATGTAAATCAATGAATATTAATAGGACGGTCTACAGAGTACATTCTCTGGCGTGTCTGGAGTCTGGAGTGCTATGCACGTTGTAGTATGTATGTAGGTACCTATGTACGTATGTACGCTACTGTGTATAATGCCGTTGCGTTGTTGAAAAGTTTAGCTTGAAAGATTTTCTTCATGAATTCTTAATGCCATCATTATCTCTGGCGTAGGAAGGATACAGTATCATGTACAGGATCTAACAACGAACGGAAAACGGAGCCCAGTGTAACATGAGAGACATCACCTATTTTGCTGTTCTCTTCTTTTCTCTTCTACCCTTTTTTATCTTTAATGGCGTGAGTTCAGTTATTTCAAAGTTGGGAATAATTTGAAAATAATATGAGTGCTGGAGAAAAGAATATGGAGAAAATGGCCAAACATACAAAGTAATTCTGTAGAAATACAAATTCGAATAAAGGGAAAGATGCGACATAGCTTATCGCTAAACAAAAGCAAATGAGGAGTCCATACATGCATGTGTATACATATATGTATAGGCACTTTCAAAATACTGCTGATAGGGATAGTGATAGTGAGTAGAAAAGAAAACGAAAGGAAGAACGAAAACGAAAACGAAAATGAGACGTATATTACCCCGAATGGGAATACAGACGAAGCTCGACGTTTTGGAGAAACTCTATTCCTTCTAAGTACCTACATCTATCCTTATAGCGGGTGCTGGTATAGCGCTGCTACACTTTAAACTCTGTTGTTGGAAGGATGACTCTGCTAGATGAAAAAAATGATGGCAATTAAGCCAGTTAGACTCATCTAAAAGCATCTAAGATAAGTTGGGAAATTACATGAGAACGATTCCATTCTCAAGTTAAGTGTACCATAGGATAGGAGTTAATAGCATCTAATTTACTTGTAATATTCTCTCTGCAGCATATTAGACTGCCAAAGACCGCTATAGCACGTACTAGAACCTACCTAGGTGCATATCTGGAGCTTCTGGGTCCTTATTTTTGTTACGCGCTTTCGTACTTGTGATGCGTGGGGCTATATGTATATGTACAGAGCAGATGTTCGAGTTCGACAAGGCACTTCAAGAGAAAGGATCGTGCATAGATCCACGGGGTAGAGTAAATATCAGAACCGCAAAAGCCACAGATACATCAGTGAGGACGCACAAAAATGTAAGTTCAATGCAGAGCACACTTGGATTTCTCGGTTTTTGGTTGTTGGTCTTCCGTTGTGTACAGTTATCGGTATCCCGGGCTTTCTCCCATGCCAGTGTGTCACAGCAGCAGTGTAGACTGCCTATGGGATGTAAGAGTAGAGGGTAGGTGGGTAGGTAGGTACTTGTGCTTCTTCTCCTTGTACTTGAGGGGTACGTAATGTGTGGATGGATGCAAATGCATGCTGGGACTTCTAGCTGTGCTGTGGTCCGTTGAAAGTTTAATGAGACTCCGACGGAGGTAGATAGGTACTTACAGCAGCAGTTAGCTCGGAGATACTTGGAGACGGAGAAAACTATGCAATGTGTACCATTTGGTAGTTTGACTGTGGGATGCGTCTAGAGGCTAGATTCTCTGGATGTGCAGATCCCAGGCCTGTATACATATTATGGGGATGAGGCAGACGATTAATATTTGATGTCTGAAGGAAAGCTGTCTTGGTGTGGTTTGGTGGATGACAGGCATGTGGGCATATGCATAGATAGATACTCTACATGCTTTTCAGCAAGGAGCATGTTTGGGTGAGCCAGCTGTAGTTTGGTCTCTCTCTCAAGTGAAGAGGCACATGGGAAGCATCCAGCACCGTTTTCATCGACCGCAAAATCTAGTCTTCCTTTTCCTTTCCTCTTTCCTTTCCTTCTTCTTTAGCAGCAGCAGCAGCAGCAGCAGCAGCAGCGAGTCAAAACCAACGCAACGACAGCGACAGACAACAACAGCCAGTAACTTTCTTCCTTCCTCTGGTGCTTGTCTCTGTACTGTAACCATAGTGTGGAGTGAACAAAGTAGACCAACAATTCATGACCGAGTGGATATAATTGTATGCAATGCAGTGTAATTCCCTTTCACTCCAATTTCCACGCAACTTTCTCTTTCTCCATCGCCCACCATCAACTCCCCCACCTACATACCTTTGTTTCTCGTGTTGTTGTGCTAACTATTACTATTGTTACGTCAAGCCTTCCATTGAGAGAGAGAGAGAGTTGGTAATTGTAGCTTGGAGTCACTATTGTTAATTCCATTCCAACTGATATCTGTTCTCTGCAGTTGATCGTAGTTGCCTTTGTTTTCCCACAGCTTTGGCTCCAATTTACAGACACGTAATTTGATGAGCTATCTTTGTTTTGCTTTGGGATTCTTTATAGCCCTTAGATACCTATGTATGTTAGGTATAACGGTTTCTTTCTTGGGCTTCACTGGCATTACTGATAGTCATTATAGCAGTGGGTTATTTAAGTAGGCACGTATACATGCATAGTTTCTTGCTTTTTCTGTCAGTGCCTTTCCTTTCCCTGTGCTCTTGTTTTTGCTCTCAATTTCAATTTTAAAGGCTAAAGGCAAAGGTCATCTAAGCAATTACGATGCATGGGAGATGCAAGTCATAAATAATCTCGTCAAGTCGACAAAATCTTAATTAAGGGGAAGAATTTGGTGCGAAGTACAGTACAGATGCACTTGATTTTATTCATGTAGGTACATATCAGTAGCTACTATCAGTATGCTCTGCACGGATTCTCGGAAAACATTTTTATGATCATGGTTATAGTTTCGTCGGGATGGAGAATGCTGGCGTATACATACCTGCCATTTATTATAGATAGGGAATCTAATATAGAAAGGCAGTTATGTAGTAGCAACATTTGCCTTTAATTGCATCTATGTACGTATGTATGATATTATATTATGTAGGCAGATTGGTATTTTAAGCCTGCTGCTTCTGCTTACTAGTTAGTTGTCGCTGTCAGCTTAACCTTGGATCTTCATAATTTAAGGCATTTCACAGGCAGATCAGGTATCTTACAAGTGAACTTCATATACTATGCAAATACTCTTGCGAAAGTACAGTATGTATACATAGGTATGCAATGGACTTAATATCGACCAGCACCAGCAGCCCTAAACAAAACAGAATCGAAACTGGAGCATGTCATTCTAATTTTATAAGGCTGTGGATGTATAATTATATTATTAGGTATAGGGTATCTAATAGGTATATAGGTAAATAGGCCTATCCCACGGTAGCTAAGCGTAAGCCTGTTCTTTCTGAGAATACAAGTGGAGACACCCAAAGTTAGTTACTTAATGTCTGACGAAATGTTGGTGGGTCGTTGAGAATTTATGGAAATTGTGAGAATGCAATGAAAGAAGGCAGTCAGGCAGCTTTGTATGCACGTAGAGTGAAAGGGAAAGCAAGGACGAGGAAACGATAGTCAAAGGCAAAAGGGAAAGTACAGGGAGCCAATAATATGATGATCATGAACCAAGACTCAAGAACTTTCTCTACTTTATTACATTGGAAGAAAAATATTTTACATTTTCTCCCTCTCACTCACTTCCATACCGTAAAGATAGACCCCATACCATACCATGCCAAACCAAGCTAAGCCATCCCATGTCTTGCCATACCATATGGCCAAAGTTTCTAGATTAAATGCTTCTCATCTAATTACATGATGAGCAAGTTTCTCCTACGTTTTCCATAAGAAAGAAACCCACTGTGTACATACGAAGTAAAAAAGCACATTTTTATACGAGTTTCATCTTTTTCCGAGCATTCAATGAAATGCAATATGCAATGCTGTGCTACCAAGTGGCTTGTAAAAGTTGTACCTATAAATTATTGTGCAGCAGCTACCAGCAGCCAGCACACAGCCATGTGCCCGATGCCTGCCCAGATGTACACAGTAATACAGCACAAATTTAGTTTCATATGGTAACATTACTACTCTATATATACCACTAAAGCACTAAAGATATCAAGATACTAAAAAAGACTAAAAATACACTCTTGTACTTTGTATAACTTTACATCTGATATTTGGAGATGAAATTTTTTCTATACATTTTTATCAACTTTCAATCTAAATCCATGTAAAAGTTGGACTGCTCTGCTGCTGCTACTTGTAAGGAAAAACAAGAGGAAAATTGGGCCTTTTCCTTGTTATTGTTTTTGTTGGGTCTACACGATTGAATCTTGCGTCTCCATGTTTTAAAGTTGATATCTTAGCAATATACAAGCTGTCAAGTGTTTTTACACGATAGCTAAAGTTGATACTGTCATTTAACGATGACGGATTGGAAGCCATTGTAAAGGGTAATCCGTTTCTCTACTACAAAATTACTGACAGCGGATAAGAACGGAGCAGAAGGAGGTTCGGTTCGACCGATTTTGAAGACTAGATTTTTGAATTGCTCACTTTGTAATCCTATTTCTTAATTTAGACTTTTGATACAGCACAGCGGCATTGGAGATAATGCGTCAATGTTGATTTGATGGACTATCCGTCTACTCTATGAAATATTTCGCTATTTGCTTGTAAAATTGAGACTTGAAAACAATTTCTGTGCCTGTGTACAAATAATGGAAGCAATTTACATTTTTATTCGCTGATAGATGGATTGGAAACGAGGTTAAATTTGAAATGTGTATGAAAATAAAATTTTGGAAAGGAGTCAAATTACAAAGTAGGTTTTGCTTATAACATGTCTGGCTTCGGGAGGGAAAGCAGCCGTAAAAATTGTTTTCATTCCCTTGTGAAAATAGCGGTTATGGTTAAATAAGGAAAATATTTTGAGAGAAACCTCCATTTACATCTGCATGGGAAGCAAACTTGGATTGGATTATGCTCAGGGTTTCCTTGTCCAATTTCAACTTGTTATTTGCTCAGTGGATTGGATTTGGATTCATCTCTACTCTGGCTGACCACACAGATCATTCCTAGGCAGCAAAGAGATGGAAAGGACGTGATATACTGCACTGTACAATTACCGTTTTCTTGGCACAAAATGTACCGCAGATACGGCCCAAGCATGCTATAGGTGTCTGTGTACATATAAAAATGTATACATGAAAAATATAATCTAAAAGTGTAGGCTGAAGACAGTGCTGTGCAGATGGACATTTTTAGAGATTCGTGTAATACATGTTTAGTGGTGCAGAAGTACGAGTGGGCTGGAGAGATGGATGGATAGATGAATGGCTGAGTACGGAGAGAGCGATAGATGGATGAGGGATTTTTATTGGAGGGAGATGGATGGATACTTGAACTAAAGTTTCCCTCGAGATATGTTTCCCTTGAACAAGACGGGACGCGGGAGAGACACTTTTCTCAGGGTCAATAACTTCCCAACAAGATGTGTCAACTGAGCAGTTTATAGGCTTGTTTTGTGGTCACAAGGTTGTCCATGGGAATTTTAACACGTTTTCCTGGTCCTAGCTTCCTTCATTTCTGTCCACACTGCGTTGGCATTGCATTGGTGACCAAGACGAAGGGCGATGTAAAGTTGTTCCGTCCGTCCGCCGTTTCATCTCTTTTCCTAATGGCTTTTGGCTTGATCTTAGCCGGCAGTGATGTTGGTATCGTGTACAAACAGGACAGACGCATCTCCAAGCCAATACATATACCAAAACAAAGTACTCAAGATGAAGATAAAACAGAAACATAGAGTTTAGAGTACACTTGCTGGCACTGCATTGCTAGGTACAGGGACTGCGAAACATCTATCTCACCAACGCTACTGCTGTGTGCCTCGAAAGACTTTTACTACCTTGAAATTGTTACAGTGTTTATTTTTATATCTTTTTTTTTACTCCCTACAGACTCATGAACAACTTGAGCTCTTGAAGTGTCTCAGTTTTAAATTCGAATTTGGAAAGAAAAACTTTACTGTTTGTTTTTTTATTTTAGAAAATTTTGATGAATTTTCCCTCCTGCCCCTACTACTTGAGTACTACTGTATATACATTATGCATACCCCACATAAAAAATCGAAAAATGGTAGAAGTTCTGATAGTACACATATACATACTTATACAGACAAGTGTGCGCAAAGTATTCGTAAAGATACGGCATGAATAACTCATTTGTCATTTTTTAAAACGATTACCCAAACCCATGTCATAATCCTTCTACCTAATGCATGGTGTATTTTTTAAGCTTACGCGTATCTCACAACCATGGGTATACAAATCCATTTGTGCATATGAATTTTTCTTGTCCTTCTATGTATAATTTGTGGCTTACAAAGACACATCCTAAAATATCCCCTTGTGTTAAGGATTCAAGAGTGAATTAATACACGGAGAAACTAATAGCAAAATAATAATAAAAATGAAGTTTTTATAATGACGATCAAGAAAAAGCTCCAACTTTTACCCAAAACTATATACCAGTCCATAGTATATATACAAAGAAAGTACCTACTATAAGTACTTTGGTATGGGCATTAGCGTCTATGTAGCTAAAGTATGTGCGTGATTATAATGAAAAAAATGCTAATGTTAGTTAATCCCTCTTAGCATGAAGTTGTCAAAGAAAATGAATACTCAAAATTTACGAGGGCATAGTTTCAGTTTGCAGTGATGACTTTTTTAGGAGGTTCAGTTCAGTTCCCTACTTTCATAGCTTCCTTCCACGAATGACGAGCAAATACTAGTGTATTTGTAAAACTTGTTATTTTTTTGCTAGAATTAGGCTGCCACTGCATATGTAGATTAAATAGTTATAAGTTTCAGTTGAAATGTAAGACCGGAAGACGTGCAGGAACTAAACAAGTATATATGTATACAGTGTATGCCAATCTTGTGACTAAGTTGGCTAAGCTGATGGATGAAACATTTAAAAATATGCCTTGCGAGACATGCATTATATTTCTCGTAAATCCTTAACCACTATTTGATCCAACAGTTTAATGATCCTTCGTATTTACATTTATATTCCGCCATAACACCCTGTCATACACCCTATATTTCATTTCTATATAAAAGAGAAAGCTCATGGAGAAAGCAGTAGTAGTACTTACTACGTAGGTTGGGTTGTATTCATGATACGATGCTCAATTTGGTCAGCAAATGAAGATTAAAGAGGGAAAACATTGGAGAGGAGACTGGCTGTCACTTTTATGAAGGATTTTATCATGGATGAAAATGAAATAACATCTCTTTCTTCTACATGCACATGCACTAGAAACCAGAACTGAAGGAAATATATCATTATGTAGAAGTATAGGGACCAGATAACTGCATTCTATATTCAACAAAGGAAAGCAAATATCTATTTATCTCTACAAATAAACTTAAAAGCCTTGCTTCTTCTGTTACTGGCATGGCTAGACCTAGCTGCAAGCCTGCTTTCTCTGTCCACAGTCCACAGTTTGCATTTGACGGCTCTTCTGTTCCGTTTAGATAAAAAATTCGTATAATAATATTTCGAAATAAGAAACTTGTGCAGTGAGTTGTTCTGCTTCCTAATGCTATGTGCTGTACTTTTCTTGTGGGGATAAGGCCTAAGCCTAAGAAGGTGTACGGGAGAAAGATATGGGGTGGGTGTGCTTTCCTTGTGTTGTTGTGTCTTAGACCAAAATCGATGTTAAGCAGTTCGGCGTAAGCAGCCGACGGCCACGACCACTGCCAACGCCAACGCTAACGTGTAGATCTATCTCCATCTCTATATTTTTATGACGAAGACGAAGAACGGAGGGAAAGAACGTTCTCATTTTCCTCTGAATTTTCTCCCCCTTTCCCCATTAGTTATTTTCTCCTTATTGCTCTCATATTATTTTGACACGGAAAATAATATACAGTATTACAGCTATCGTATTACATGAGCTCCCGTTACATAACCAGAAACAGAAGCATAGAGTCGGCAACTCGAGACAGTAATGACCTTCCCATGTAGACTGTGTCTACCCAGTCCGTCGGATATAGCTTAGGTATATATAGCTTAGTTTTAGCTTCACTCTTTTTTCTACGTAGATATATGGAGGAAAAAATTATATTCCTTCGTCTCTCCGTCTCCGTCTCCATCAAAGGGAAATATATCAACTAAAGTGTTGGTCCCCCTCTTACTTCCGGCTTTATTAAACCTAAAGGGCGGGTGCATTACAGGGGTACAAGCAAATTATCTGTTGTTTTTCCCTCGCAATTTACAACACGGCATGTAGCTAAATTATCATTATACACTGTACAAAGAAAATTGGACTATTACGAGTAGGAGAAGGACTACAAATACCAACTAATGAGGGGAAAATCGATAAAAATGCATGTGCAAAGGATGTTCCATTGATTAAATTTTCAAGATATTTTTGTAAAAGAAGGCACGTATTAAATTAAATACGGTTGCAGAAAAATTATGCTGAGCTGTAGCTATGTACTGGTTGTAGATAGAAACCTAGTCTGCCTCCAGACAGTCAACGTTAAGTTAGTAACTCTTCGTAACGACGTTCCAGAAACAGGGCAAGTTGCCCAGTGCGATTCCTCAAGAGGAAATTGATCTGCTTGGCTGATGGCTGTGCTGTGGTTAATTTGTGAAGTACCTGTGCCCGTGCCTGAAATAGCAAGAATTGTATTTGCCATGGCATAAGAAGCAAAATGACGCATATTAACTCTTTTTGAAAGGTAGAATTCTTATCCAAAGTTTTTGAAAGGTGCAAATTAGCCCATTTACACATCTTCAAAATGGAAAAATGCAAAACCATAGGATAAGCAGCATATCGCTTCTTTAACCACGTTAGAAGAATTTTGCTAACAGCTCTGACTCTAAGAGATCTTAGAACTATGCTTCTAGAGTGTGCATGAGTATCTGTAATTATATTTGTGCGTTGGTACCTTCCTTTGGAAAGTACTAGGAGAAAGTTAGACCACACTATATATGCGTAAAACACCGAGTCAGGCGGACTAGTAAACTACCACCGGCATCAAAGGATTGGACCCTAGGAGAAGAAAATGAAGAGTTGAAAATGAAAATACTTGAAATGAGGATGAAGGGAGGGAGAGTTAGACCAAGGATTTAACTACACGCCGTCTGTTAGACCGTAGACGTCGACATGCAGACAATTGGAGGGAATGTCGGCTAGAGTAGCACTAGAGAAGAAAGACGTGGACCACGAGAGAGCTATAGCCGCAGATAGATGAGAGTCGAGAGAGTGAGCGAATTTGGAAATAAATTAACTTAAAAGTTAGGACTAGACAAATCCCTGAGGACAATTAGATAAATGTTGTTGAGGTGACGGTCCTTTTCACGCTGGCTTACGTGTATCCATTCAACGCAGATACTTCCAGTCGCCGCTCTGGTCTCGTCCCTACTTTCTGCTGGCTCTTCTATGTAGATCACCAAAAACTCAATTGCTTTCCTGCCGTCCATTCACTTTCTCCTCAGTCCCACTACTCTTTCCTCTGTACTCACTCGTAAGCCTTATTAAGACGTTACTCGCTTTCACTCAGTGAGCACCACTGCTAGCACAGCAACCATTACCCATTGCTATAGTCAAATGAATCACTATTCCATCCATAGGAATTTTAAATGCTTCTTTTGTGGTGCTAAAATAACAGATCTTACTAAGCTTGTAAAGTTGTTCAGCCATCTAAATATTTTGAAAAAGCTAAAGTTTCACGTTTCACTGACACTCTAAAACACTTTTTATGTGACTTGTACTTGAGTTTAAAATGGAATTGATGATAGCTGTATTATTTCATTTTACTTTCTACTACGTAGCACTCTGAACATGATATCATAACCTTGACATGGACTTTGGCTTGAAAGGGAAGAGAACACCATTAAGCCTCTGTTGAACAAGCGGAACAAATATTGCAGGGTATGGTTCCGTACAGATATATACTGTATTGACAGAGATGCGTTGAAGCAAATATGAGTGCTCCTTGCCAGTCTGTTTTAATTTTCTTGAAGCTTCTCACGCGAGTAAAAGGTCCATTTATCTGTAATGTTGTGCGCTCAGCAGAGACGGAAAGATATAGACAGTCTTTGTCTGCTTCTAAATCATATACAAGAGCGTATGACATGCATATGTGCATACTACGTGTGAGTGTGAACACTTTAGGAAATGAAAATTTCATTTGACCTCGCAGAAGATTATAAACTCGATGTTGACTTGGGCTGGTTCTGGGACTGGCACTGGCTCTGGCCCTGGCTGCAACATAGAAAATAAAAAGAGAAAGTTAGCGCTAGAGCTCATTGCATTGTACAGACTGGGACTTTGAACGACGTAATTGTTCAATTCAATTACCTTTTCCAGTGTGTATTTTTCTATTCACGTGAACACCATGTGGTGTGGTGTATGGTTTTTCTGGGGCTAGTGATCATTTTGATGGTGGAAGGTGCCGTGCGAAGTGAGTCGGTAATCGTCCGTTGTCTGAAACTCCGGAACAAATAAGACTTGGACTGCTCAAATGTCTTTCGCTGTCTTTCCACTTTCTCCACATACTTTCACACGTCACTTCAGTTCAACATCTCCAACCATCACATTCGCAATGGCATGTCATTTCATTGCATTCCCTATACTTTTACGTGTCTTGTCTTTGGTAGTTTCCAGTTTGCAAACGTCTTGAGGTCCTGCCATCACCATAGCCATCACTATCAGATCTTGACTTGACTTGTCTTTGACTTGTGACGGTTCAATCAACCGACCACAGTGCTTTATTTTTAAACCTCACTTTCACTCTTTGTGCTTTTCTCTCACGTCATCACCCGCTCACCATTTACCATTTACGATATACCCTTTGCTAGCCCAGCAAGACTAACGATCACGACGTGTACTCTGCACATGTATTATTTGCTGAACTATATTTGAGACGCAATTTCAGAGCAAACTACATTGTTACTTGTGACTTGGAATTGTCAGAAACTAACTAGAGATACCAGATGAGGTCACTGCGGGGTGAAAAAATACATGTAGAGACAAAAATGCTAGAAAATTGTATCGGTTAGCTGTGAGAAAGTAGAAAGTAGGTATGTACTGATATAGTGTGGGTAGGTAAAGGAGTATGGAGTAAGGAGATGAAAGAAATAAAAATGGGAAAGGGAAATCAAATGGAAATCTTCCATCCTGACCCTGGACAGAGAGAGAGACAGAGACAGACTGACTGAGGAAATGAGAGTCCTTATCCCAGAGTTTAAATAGCTTTGAATTTGGTCAAAGGCAAGACTTTCTCCATGTGGTCAGTTGATTTTTGTCTTCGTCTTGGTGATTTCTTTGACTGCCTTCAGAAGTTTCTGATTTCCTTTCTAGCTTTCTAGTTCCACGTAATAGCTGCTTCGGTGATGCTACGGAAATGAAATGATTTGCGTTTGCTTTCTCCTTTCGTTTTTTCTGTTTTTTTGTGCGAAGTGTAATGCAAGCGAATGCAGACCTGGAAAATACGCTTAAGCTCATTGTAATCTATTCATCATGCTCAATGTGACTGTCAAAAAAATACCATCCGGTTCTACGCAAGGCAGCGGCATTTCGAGAAATATGTACGTGCATACCACTTTACCATAGGAGAAACCTCGGTATAAGACAAAGTACAGACCTTTGTAGTTTTTAAAGTAACTAATTTAATGATTTTAACAAGTAATGAGGTTTTTAAATTAAATTTTGGCATTTGTTATACTAGTACTAATATTAAATTCTGTCGCTGAGCTAAATATGTACAATAAGTATCGCTTTATGCGTTAAAGAACGGTCTGGTAAATAATTTTGACTTAAAATAGAAAGTAAGAGTTAAGTTTTGTAGGTCGATGACTGTTCCGCTTTTATATTCAAATTATGACTTTTTTGAAGGCCTTGTTGTTAGTTTGTTTATGACTTTAACTTTCGTCATCTCAATTTTCAAAGTATTAAAAGAATAAAAGATAAAGAGAAGGAAGAAGTCGGAGAGCAACGTTGTTTGTACATAGATGCTGTAAACTCTTATAAGTAGAAGCTGTGACCTCCTTAAGACCTAGAAAGTTCAAATAAGATAAGCTGTAAAAAGAATATTGTTAAAATGGAGCTACATTGCTATTACTTGCCAATTTTAATAAGGCAGCTTCGTACTTTAACTATTAAATGAAGGAATATCAAAGGAGAAAAGGGAGCCTTCAAAATTTTGCAGATACTGTTCGTATCGCAGATGAAAGGATAAAAATAATAATAAATATAATCTGCCTTGTATTGCCTTTGCCTTTCCCTTTGTAGGAAAAATTACATAAAAATGAAAATAAAATGGAAATAAAATGAAGGAATTTCCTGATATATCTCTGCCCTAGTCTTTTTCAACGGAGGTCAACGACAGGATTTCTTGCTCATTTATTTGATGCTTGATTTCCGCTCGTTAAATTCTCCTGCTTTCTCTCTCCCATTCTCTGGATCCTCATTTATTCCTTTTCTATCCCAATCGCAAGACATTGCATTGTGTGGTCAGGTAATTTGGGAGAGGAAATATTGTGCAGTGAGTGCCCCTGGAGGAGACATACATAAAGCATAATGTGCTAAAAAGTCCATGTTAAGAGTACATAGGGACGTCCGAACTCTTCCAATGACCATCATGTTATCGCTTCGGCTCTCCAAATAATTTACGACCAGTTAACAAAACTGACGTTGTAAAAACATTTATTGACAATTTCCTGTCAGCTTCAGATTCAGCTCCAGTTCTTGGATTTTTTATCCAAACATACAAAAGCAATGCGCAATGATGACACTAAGCTGTATAGAAATGGGAAGAAAAAATGCCTAGTCCCTTCCTTCTCTAGCAAAATATTTTCTGTACAAAGCAGCATATATCTTGTTGTTTTTTCCAAAATACTCAAAAACTCTTAAATGCTCTTGCAATTTATGAAAATACATTTTTCAAAACACTAGCGTAGAGATTCTTTTTGAAGAGCTATTCTATCCGTATACATAGATCGAATTTTACTATTTCAAATTAGTCTAGAAAATCAGTTAATTATACTCCTTAATGCAAGTGTATAGCTTTAACGACAGTATGAAGAATATACAGTTATATTGTCTGAGTTCAACGTCATATATGTAGGTTGCAGTTATTTTTTCCTTTCTCCACTTAACTGTTGTTCAGCATCTCTATTGAAAATTCACAAAGGCAAGGATTTCAAATAAAACCAGAGGCCCCAGTAGTGCAATGCAGAGACACCTCGTTAATTTTAATGAACAAAATATGATCATGATAAATCTACATTTGTTAGTAGTATGTTGGTAGGATGTTCCATTGAAATAAAGGGGAAGCCCACGCATAACTGATAGAAAGACATGGAGAGCTGTTGGAGCTGAAGCTGGAGGTATGGAGAAGGACGATGGTTGAATTTTTGTTGGATTAAATCAGCTTGAAGGGCGCAAATTGTTCATTTCCTAAGGAAATAAATGGGAGCATGACTGGAATTCAAAATTGGAATTGTAATTCCAAAATGCATACATATATATCTGCATGCAAACATTACGGGATAGTCACAGTCATACTGGCTGACTATTGCAACACAGTTAAACACATAGCATAGGTAAAGCTTGCATTTAAAATAAATTGGAGCTACATACAGGCATGTAGGCTGTATCTGTAGATGCTACGTCTGTAGATTGTAGACAGAGACGAGTGAAAGAGGTGAAAGTATTGCCTGAGGACACCGTTCGTAATTATCTGTTGTAGCAAAATGTAGAAAGAAATAAACTTTTTTCTCTCTCCAAAGCATCCATTCCTGCTTGTGTGCTGGAAGTACAAACACTTTTCTACTTTTTTTCATAGTTTACATGACAATACTGAGTACGTAAAGTAAAGACGTGGAACTGCGAGAGTAGAAAGTATCCAACGAAACCAAAGCCAAAATGAACAATGAGACAACTCTGAAAATTTCCAATAACTTACTTATTGCTTGCCAGAAGCTACTGTGTAGCATGGGATGGCAAAATTGGCTGAAATTAGAATTTTCAAATTGTTATCTCTTCCTTCTAATAAATGCTATTGCAAATTCACATACATTGCCGAAGAGCCGACTGCACGCACAGTCACTAGTACACAAACTTTTGAGACATAAAAATGTATTGCGGGCATATTAGTGAGTATCTAGATACCTCTATATACGAATTGCATTAGGCAATATACATAATGAGCAGGTATATCTGATATCCGCACTGATAAGCAAATGTAAAGATGCAAAAAAAGATAAAACGGGAATGATAGCTCGGGCAGCCTTGTCGTTTAGTACATACTATAGCTTGAGAAGCAAAGTTACATTTTTATTTAAAATCTTTAGAAGCAAGCTTTGATCTATGCTAGGTTCCAAATAAATCCTTTTGGAAAGCACATGCATGAGTTTATTTCCTTCGCGAACTGCTCATTTTGCAGCTGTTAAAAATAAGAAATAAATACAAATGTAAGGGTCGCTTTGCTCCTTAAAACCAGATTGATAATAGTATGATGTCTATGAATTTTTCTGATGTGAGTATATGACTCGGGCTGCGTTAGAGTGCTAGCTGTTGAGGGTTGGTTTGGTGGTGCATTGTGCTCATGTGTAATTTGTACTTTGCAGGATATTTCGGTGTGAGTGATGCAGACGTGCTACTGCGAGACCCAGCCGCGGACAAGTCCAATGGTCTTCTTCTCCGTAATAAACTACTTGAGGAGCAGCAGACGGAGTTGGAGGACCAACATCCCTTTCGGCGCTACACTATCAACAATGACAAGATGAAGTTGCTGACTCAGAAGAGCAAGGTATGCAGTCCTACTCCTCTTACATTTCACTCCGATTCCAACCTTCTCATGCCTTCCTCTTTAATATATTCTTCCCTCAAGACTTTCACTTCCTCTCCCTGCTTCCGTCTCCAGCTCCACGAACAAACCCGACAAAACCAACCAAGAAAGCTTTTTCGTAGTGTGGCATAGCACTGTACTGTGCAGTGTTCATATACGTACTAGAGAAACAACTGACTTTCACTTTTACTTTTACTTCCAGACATTATCTGTTTGTGGACAGTACATAGTGCATAGCGTATGTAAGCGTATGCCTTATGTGTATGGGGGATGAGATCGTCCATGCACAGCGTATGGAAGCTATTCAAAAAATATTTTCCGTATCTTCTTCCTTTTCCCACGTATATGCTGCAATTCTACTCGGGTACAAATTATACCTTTTAATGTCGTCCATCTATACGCGTGATTTTTGCCCATGATGCTCTACTAAAATGCCTCTTTTCCATTAAACACTTTCGGAAACTTAAATTTTAAATAAACTTTTTTTAAAAGCTAAAGAAGGTGTTTATAAAAAGACTTTTCAAATCATCCATTTCTAAAAAGAGCATATTTAAAAAAAGTGCAATTGTTAGAACAGCATCTTTTAAAGTGCACCGAAAACATAGTGTTTATTCATAATTATAAGCACATGCTTTATTATGAATGTTCCCAGCCTGGTTTTACTATTCTGCATTTGATATTGAGGTAGATTCTCATCCTACCAACATTATTAATATTATCTGCATAGCTGAGAGACTGAGGCGCAGACTAATACACACGCCAAAGATCCATGCACACAAGGTGTTCCCAATGGGATTCCATAGAAACGCTGTATTTTAATCAAAACTGAAAATTACAAAATGTGTAAATACATGTTCCAAGACATGAACGTCTAAATTCTAATTATGTATCTAGCCTATATGGTCCTGCAATTCATTATAAATTATGTACATACTATGGACCTTCTACCTATTGGTAGCTAGAAGGGTTTAGGGCGCCGTACGTTGTACATACGAACAAGAATGAAAAGATTTCATTTCATTGCGTGTGTTATGAATTTATTTCTTATCTTGCAGCAATTTAAAAGCCTACTTTACGTTGCTCTTCGCGTCTCAATTATATCTCAGTATCATCATTACTCAGTATAGGACACTACAATGCAAACGTCTTAAGTTGAAGCACATAAAAATGGTTGGCGAACACAATGAAGTACCAAGATGCAATAAACCAGGTATGCACACATCATTTCATCCTTTATCTAAATTGGAATACAAGCAAGAGTATCAGAATCTGTGCTTTAGGACGACTGCAGTTTGTGCTGAAGTTTTTACACATTTTCGTTTTGCAATTCCAAAATTCGTATTAAATGTATTCATCTAGTATTACAGGTTATATTATAGTACAAACGAGAAAGTAAACAGCTCGTGTTGCCCAATTCACTGTTTAAATTAGTTAAAACAGGTGTATATAGGATTGTACAAAACAATGAAAGTAAGTAGAACCGTTTCTATGTTTACATTGAATAGGAGAAAGTGGATAAAATATAAAGCTACGTATTTTTCCTGATGGAATGCATACATCGCTCGTATTTTGCACATTGGCCAATGTTATATGTATAACATAGGTATTCGTAGTACATGTATAGTTGTACTGTAAAGTGGTTGATAGTTAGCCTAGTTTTGGTTAGACTTGGGATCGGAATTGGGATTGGGCTTCTGGTCCTGGTATTGTGGGCTTAGTGGGTAGGTAGGTTGGTAGATAGATAGTTGGAGGTTGTAGTTTCATTGATTGAAGAAGACAATGGGATCTAGCACGTAAGTCACTCAAGGGGAATTCATTTCACATTCTACTAGCACATCCACACTGCCAA
>JAQFZC010002980.1:0-20551 GCA_034695205.1 Dicyrtoma fusca
TATTTTAAATTAAAAAACAAAATTGGCAAAGTTCATACATACATACCTACTCATTTTGGCTTTGGCCCCAAAATTAACACAAGCTCAATTATTTCACGAGTCAACATACTTTTTGGTATACATAGTACAAAAAGCCATCTGAATTTAAGAATTTCCAATTACTAAGACCGTTGAATGCTTAAAAACGATGGCGATGGCACGTATGTCTGACAATATTCTTCATCAAAAGTCAAAGTTTACAATCTGATCTGTACTACACAATTATTGACGGATAGTATTCTGTATTTCGAACATTAACTTCCTCTGCTGTACACAGAGTACAGAGTCAATTGTAAAACTAATACATTAAATCCATTATCTGTTATAAACTTTAAGCAACCACATCAAATGACAAACCCATTAACTTATTTGTTATTTCGTATTTCCTTGCATTCCTATATTACAAATTATTTTATTTAGACCGAAGAGGAAACGTAAGTTTGTAGAAATATTTTGGAAATTTTAGAATATTTTAACAATCACACTAATAGAAGTTAGAATACTATAATTATTATTACGAAGATTAAGTAGCTAACGCTTGCAATTTCCTTTCCACTCACTCAGGGATTCACTAGCCAGGCCAGACGCACTCCTTATTCTAATTGCTGAGTCCTACAAATTGCTGACCTACTAATTTACAGACAGACTTTGACAACCGAGAATGACAGTAACCACAACAAACGAGCTACAAGATAATTCACATAAGATTAATTGCTTATAAGCTCTCAAGCCATTTTCTTTCATATTATTTCCCGTAGAACAGAATTAAACAATGCAATGGCCTCTTCACGGCTGTACATACATTATGTCATTTAAAGTCAAATCTAATCAGCCTTTATTTATTTAAACGAGTTTCTTGACGGCTCATGACTGGAAGGGAAATGTAATCCTATCATATGGTAGACTAAAAAACAAAAAAAAAACATCATGTCACCTGTAATCAATTATTTATAATACTTTGTTCTGGTTACATAAATGACAGTCTAATGGCTGAAGTGAAAACTCGTGTCGTGTTGCTGTAAAAATACTTATCAATATCGACTCATCTAAGTGTCGTACGAGTGTGTCGAATCTGTCATTGCAAATCTTGAAAAGGACAAGCTGCGAGCTGTAATCTGCATCTTTCACTTTTATTTATTGCGTCATAGTGCCATCCACATTTACATCTCCTGCACTCAAGTAGATATGTAAGTAACACAAAATCTAAAACAAAAAAAAACGAAAAACACGAGCAATTTAAATTTAAAGTTTTGTAACAGCCTGTTAGCTGCAGCAATTATAGTAAATACATATGTATAGGCATAAAAGATTCTAAAATATTATTCTTATTAGTTCTAGATACAAGCCAGTTAAAAACAAATAAAAATTCGTTCAGGATGTCTATCGTAGAAAAAAAATCTCGTTGAGGCTGTCGCTGGTCGTCATTTTGCAGTGCAATACACTGAAATGGACTTTTCGTTAAAAGCAAATTACAGTTAATGAGTTAACTTATCATAAAGTTATTTACCGACATCACTCCATGCTGTGTATAACGTTTATTACGAAAACAAATTAAGGTACATACATACTCTCGATGCTTCCGCGCAACGTCGGACTTCCTTAAATGACCATCTACGTAAAACTAGTTCACTCCTTTTAAAAAATGGCATCTAATTGTAAAAATAAGCACGCTTTGAAAGGCGAAATTCCTGCATCAATCTCTCCGTACGTATCTAAAGAATTTAAATGGATATTGTATTACTAAAACACTATAACTACATGTAATGTACACCGTACTGCATTTTGGATATCAACTGTAAGATTACACATGTAAGGTGTACATACATATACATGTCGACCCAAAAGTAACTATCAATTCCGTATGCTTGCTTGTAAATGAAATACAAAAATAATGAAAAATGCAAAAACAAATTGAACTGGTAATAACACAGGAAACGCAGCTGCTCCTCAGAAAATTACAATAATTTTAAAATTGCAGACGAACATTTGTACATATATCAGTAGCATTCCATTGTATTGCAAGTGCGAATGCAGAAGGCAATTATTTATAAATACTTATACATAGGTATCTACGCAAGCATGCAGTCATTTCATACCTACAATTAGTCAATAATTGTGCCCTTAATCCACATTTAATTATCATCCATGTATAATCTGACTGACTGAGACTAGGTAGAGCCAGACACTCATCTACGTAAACAATGAATTATTGCATTGCTGTGCAATCGCACAGTTAAAACGTACATCCCTAACTACAGCTCAGAACCTTACTGTTTACAAAATGTCTTCTAAACATACCTTGCAATGCGAGATTCAATCAAGTAATTAAATTGATCAAAAACGTTTGTACACAATAGAGTAAGAATTGGGTTTTAGGGGTTTAAATCATAACACAAACATTTTAAAGGCTCCATTACAAACGCAAGTTGTACACAAAATGTCATATTTCAAAAAATTCTCGTAGAACAAATACCTACCTACTGTAGCTGCCTGAAGCCAAAGGTAAATACCAGAAAGCATTTACCAATATTTAATGCGAACGCAATCCTTCGCAATGCGATGTCTTTTTAGTTTAGTTTTTAAAAAAAGTCAGCCTAAGAAAGAAGCCCGTGCATTAGTTGCTCAGAATTTGAGCCTAATTGTAAGTTTTCTACTTCTAACAGTTATTAATACAGTTTTTCACATGTCACTGTCACACCATTTCTCATCGTTTTCTTTCTAATAATTTAAACTAAAGCAACACACAAAAAAAGGCTGAAACTGAAGAAGATGCAATCCTTATCCGCTAATCCACAATGGAAATTTTGCAATATTTCATTTTCGTATAGATATAGGCATGTAGGGATTTACAAGTTATCTTGTACGGTGCGGTGATGGTTGTGTAGATTTAGATTTTAGATTCAGATTATGCCCAGTCTGATAAAATATAAATGGAAAAGAAAACCTAATGATAGTCACTCGCTATTACTATTACTACCGTCACCGTGTCTCGCCTTATCTTAATTACCGTGAAACTCGTAATTAATCTCACACTAAATGCCTGCAATAACTATCATACGTCATCTTACATGTAATTACGCTCTATAGTAGTGCTTCTATAAAGCTAATAGCTACACTTCTTTTAATTATAAGCTCTTATCTATGTATGTACTGTACACTGTCAGTCTGTCAGCTGTCCTTGTCAGTTCAAATCATGTCCAAGTATGTACATATTCTCATTCCCATAAGATACTTACAAAAACAAACCAAAATTAATAAATATGTATGCCTAAAGGTACTTTGGACTTTACCTTAGACTGCCGACTGGAATGGCCAAACTACAATGCTTTGGCTGGTCTGAACTGTCACATCATAATCTGTAGTAATTTGTAATTTTTATTACATTACATTTTGCAATGTTAATTTTAATGCGACTATGTATTCAAGTTTTAGCTATATAGATCAGATTCTGAGATACACGCCTCTCACTCTTCTCAATCGCGAAAGAATCATCTGTGTACTTGCTACAATTTGCACTGAACAATCTGCCATCGTGTTTCTTTACCTGTAAGTTAAAAAAAACAAATTACAGTCAACAAAATTGGATTATAAAAAATGAAGCTGAAGACTTTGCTTTTAAATTAAAACATTGTCAGTAATGTAAAACGAAAATTAATGCATTACATGATTTCATCACACTGCATATAAGAGCACAATGCAATCCAGCAGGTAAAAATGTTGTAACCGTCTTCAATGCAACCAGTGTGCAGAGTGCAGTGCAGTGGACGGGGGCACGTAGGGATCTGTAATACTACAACAAAAAGGTACAACATTATAGCAATAACAATAAGGCTGACTTTACAATGCAATTTACAACTCATTCAACACAGCTCAGCAAATCCACTTGCTTAGCTTAATCAGTCAACATTAGTTCATTAGTTTAAGGTTCATGGGAACAGGATAAAAAAATGATACATCGTATTACGTACGATTACGAAAAATTAAAGAAATTGCAATTAACCAGCCACATTTAATATAAGTATAAGTACTAAGTAGATTCATAATTCATATAGTACACTCGTAGATACATAGTACAGATATTAGTGTTGACCCTTTGACATGGCCTTTAATGGTGCAAACATCAAGAGAAAAGAAAAGTCCAAATGGAAACTGAAACTATTGACTCTTCTCTTATTCACAGATTCTCAACTATGTACATATGTACATCGCTCATAATTTTTGAAATACTACCTGTGAAATGCCTTCTCACTTCTCGTTCTCATAAACTACATGATTTTAATTACTTAAGTATGATGTTTCTTAGCATTGCATGCATAAAAAATATGTAATTATGACTCCCCATTTTAAAAATTGCAGAATTGTTTACGTTACTGTATTCCTATCTATCCTCAGTCTTGAACTCTCTTTTTGTCAGGACAGTGCAGTGCACTGAACTATTATGGTAAGTTCGTCCACATGACCTGACACTTTTAAAAAGAAATTATACAAATTATACTGCTATTTGATATTTTTAAAGATGCACGAAAAGTCAATAAAAAACGTTTCAAACAGATTATCTGTGTACACAATGAACTATGTATCTCTACAATCTAGATTTGAAACAATATAAAAAAGTGCAAATTGCACATTTTTTCCAAAAGCATGGTGCATACATAAATGGCAGGCAATGCATGCGTGTAGGTCCTTCGCGCAAATTATAGAATTGCACCCAAGGTACCGACTTAATATTAATGATTAAAATCCTACTAACGGCTAACTAAACGGACGATTACAGCACCTAATTTATCATCCAACGAACTTAAGCGTTTAATATTTCCGATGCGATGGGAGAAATCAAAACACCGCACCGTGTATGCTTGCTAGTTAGTTAGGTAATTGCATAACTACACAGTTATGTACATGCTTACGGTAGATACTTTTACTAACTTCAATACCTTGCTTTCATCACATACGTATATAGATCACAACGGCATGGGAAAAAATAAGAGTAACGATCCTACCAATTTATCTGCATTAATAAATTTAATAATATCCCATCACGCACGAGTTTATCAACTATGTTTTGCTTATATTAAACTGTACATGTTTCAAATACAGAATATAGCAGGTTACTTCAACTTAGTACCTATCTGCCTACTCTAGTTCTATAAACTCTTCGTCTTTGTCGTAGATACGTAATCATAACTTTTGTTAGAACAGTATTGTGTGTGTGGCAGGAAGCGGAGGCCCGGTACAAAATAAGAGGCAAAGAGATGAATGACTTGAGTGTCAGGATTGTCAGGGGAAAAAAAATGAGAAAAAATTGGAAAGTTTCTCACCCACAGTTGGGTTTGGCTTTGGCTTTAGATTGGACTTAATACTTAATATTTAGCTTACTAGTTAGCCTAAGCGCGTGTATAGATACAGTCGTAGAGATTTAAAAAGTATTGCATGTAAAAGAAGAAAAAAGACCTACCTACCTGTGCTCTACCACTACAATACGGATAATAAAAGATGAGCGTCGAGAGAATACCGCACCGATCAAGACGCACTTTGCACGCAAACTTGAACAAAGTATAGCAAATATTATTAATATTAGACACTACTGCCTCATATCTTGTGCTTGACAGTTTGCAATCGTAATCGTAATCGTAATCCTTCCTACACGAACGCAGTATTCTTTTACTGCACTGTCTTCCTGCCATTATTTTGCTGACCAATAATCACACGGAGCACATCAAAGTAATCTGCTGGTAGCCATCATCATCATCTTATCTTTGGCTGTAATTTATTACTGAAATCTGAAATCAGAAAAAAAAACAAGAAAAAGATGTCATTATCCATTATATAAATGTATAATTAATTTTACTACCTGTACAGATAGCCTCTAGCCGCAAAGAAACCCAAAGAACAATATATAAAGCACAAATCACAATGCAATGCAAAAACAGAGAACAGCGGAGACAAGAATATTGCACTGAATTAATTTGTTTTGAATTTAATCGCTTGGCTTGACTACTGCACTCCACTGGTACTGGTACTGATTGATTACTGATGACTGAAAGAATGCTCTTAGCAATGCTCTGGGATACCTGTAAACACAAATTAAATTCACATCAGTACGAAAAATGAACTACAAAACATTCATTAAAAATTATTATGTGACTAACAAAAGCTACACTGCATGTATGCATGTATGCATTTTATAAATTTTTGATAGCAAAAAAACATACGAAAATAAATAATGCCTATCTGTATGTACTTACTGCTTGACGTTTCCCTTTTGTGATCCACAAACTACTGAAAAAAAGAAAGACATTTATTAGTTATCATTAATTTTAAATCATAACTAACCATAAGTAATTAAGCTTAAGTAAATCATTTGCTTACAAAATTACGATTTGTGATCTCTACAAATTCCTCTTAATCGCTGATTATATGGTTCGTCCAGTCCATTGCTTTGCGTTGCTTGCATAATAATAGCTAAACAGAAACAGATATCAAGATTTAATAATTCCCTGGGAAACTAGATGTGATTCAGACATTTAATTCGACCAAGTATTCCGTTGAGAGAAAGCCAAATCATCTCGATCTCGTAATCCATTATAATCCAATGATAATGGATCACATAGAGACTGCAATAAGTTACTATCAACTATTGTTCATGCTACTAACAAACCTGACAGAGATGCAAACCAAGATAAAAAATCTAACAAACAATAGATGATGAGCATATTGTCGAACTCATTCTAGAAGATTTTTGTAGAAACAAATGCGGTCATTTCACCTGATTTATCATTTCCATATCAGATTTTGTGGTACAGTCAACATTACAGGACAGTCAACAGTTGACACGAACAGTACTTCAAGTTTCAGTCAAACTCCCGTTAATCAAATCTTAAGTTTTGGCATCAAGCTACCTGTCACCTGCTCAATGCTGAATTGGATTAAAATTATTATAAAAATCAAAATCTAGATTTAGGGCAATAAGTAATCTAATGCTTCTTTTAACTTTAGTGATTGTGACGGTATTCTTGTGTACAATCTGTAGATAACGAATATAATACATACATACAACATTTGTTGACAAAAGCAACAGGTTCATTATTATTTTTATTGTTGTGCCTACGTAGACGTTTCCATGTAAGTACAGTCAACAGTGGAATTATAATTCTAGTTACCTACTATAATATTTTCATTAAAATGTAATATCACTATAAACTATTATTATGTGAACACTGCACTGCACTGCAAAGTAATATTAATCAGAAATCAGATTCACTAAACGACTTACAAATCAGAGAGCGGAAGCTTCGTCGTTAAAGTTCGTAAGCAGCACACTCTACCAAAAACCATTAAAAGGGAAGTCTGAAAACGTTTGATACACATTAGGAACACATCTGGAAGGCATTATAATGATAATGATGTGTTCCAAATGAGTTCCTAATGGGCAATGGGTTTCAAACGCTTTGATGCTTCACTTTCAAAATTTAATACGAGGTTGGCCGAGTCGGACTAGACTAGACTTTTCAGCTTTTTTGGCCGGTTTGACTAGACTAGGCTAGACTAGCCGTTGCATTGTTGGACAAAATCGTGAATAGACTAACCTAGACTAGCAAGAGCCTTGGAACAAAATAACTAGACTAGACTAGCCGTGATTTTCCCCATGTTAATGGATACGCAACGCAACTGCTTGACTAGAGTACACTTGACTAGGGTAGATTGTGTGTTGACTAGGCTAGACTAGACAATTAAGGTCCGGAAAACGGTGGGACCACGCAAGATTAGACTAGCAGATGCTTAATAAATAAATGACTAGACTAGACTACACTAGCAACTTTTGGCAAGCCTTGTTTTAATAGGCTGTTTTTGCAGTGTACATTCAACAATGGTTTGGGTTTGGATTTTGGATTTATCGATCATCTTTATTTTTATTTCTTGGCGGACGGCACGCAGCGCGTCGCTTATTACTTAGTAAATAGAATTTTTTGATTTGAAAGACGTCGGCATGCTTAGACTTAGACTTCCATTATCCATAATAATCCATAATTACTTAATTACTAGTCAGTAGTGCTCACTTTTAAAAGGAGAAGGAAATACCAGAGCATAATTATGACCGCCTTTAAGTAGGTGATTTATTGTTGCACTACTGTTGACTGTAGTGGCAGTGGCAGTACTCTCTACTCTATTACGATTGGATTATTGTCGATGCGATGCAGCAGTTTTGGGACAATAGTCATTATGTATTATTGTTTTTGAAGTGCCTTACTTGAAGATCGTTTGTGGCTAAAGGATATAAATTAACTATTGAGAATGTCCATACTAATGATTCTGTTACAAATTAACATTTACAAATATAGGCAGCACTTCCAATGATTAGTAATGATTGAAAGTGCATCTGTACAGAATATGCAGGCATATAAAGCATTATTGTTAAGTTTGTTTGCTTGTACATATAAGTAACAAAGTATTAAAAAAAGAGGCGTTGTAACAATTATTAGATCTAAAATATTGTGTATATACATAATATATTTTCGGAGGTTCGATCGTAAATGAAACTAAAAGTAGGTAGTTTATTTACTGTTGCACTTTCCTAAATGTAATTACAATGTGTATGTCATTATTATTATTCAAAATGCTGGGAAGTTAGCGGAGGGTCATTGCTACACTTGTTCAAAGTGATAATGCAATGACAGTAGAAAGAAAGAATAATTGCTTAGGTACTGCAAACAGACAGAGATGCTCGTGCTCTAATTCTAATAATAATGTTAACATTATAGAGCTAATTGAATTTCCCAACTCAATTTGATCTCAAGAATTTTCTTAGAAGAGATCCGGTCATTTTGAATTTTGAGTTATTTAATAAAATATGTAAATCACAATGAATAGCATAGCTGGAATCACCCTGGACATTTTTGAAGAGCATCTCTAAAATTGATCCGTTGTTTTCTGAGCAATTAAAGTAGGATTTCTTTGCAAGAACGAAGTGATAAAAAATATGCACAAAAAAAGGAAAAAAAACACTGAGGTACCGATTTTTTTAATAGAAAGAGAAATCCACTTCAGTGATTAGCACAAAAAGATGCGATGAGCTTCTGTTTAGATTAAGACGTTGACAATAGCATGCTAAACTAGGTACTTCTTCTTGATCGCCTTCCTTATCTTGCCTCGATAAGCGCAATAGAGATTTTTATAACGTGCATATGTCTAACTACTAAGTATATGTAATTGTAAGCTTTATGCATCTCTTAACCGATAAACGCTACTTTCCCCCCCCCCCCCTGTATTACACTGCTTTAAATAACATCATTATACCATGAAGACGAACGTAGCATCTTCTTCCATTTGTAACACTTTATTATTCAGTATGTACATCTGTCTCTCCCCCATGTGGCACGTTCTGCTGTTTTGTTTTAGTTTTTGAACTATTTCAATTTGTTGTTGTTCCAAAGTTTTACGCTGTTAAATACAAATTATATACATAGATTAAGTAAACGATCTGCATATCGTATATATTTTACGCAAATAATCAGTGTTGAAATATTCATATTATTTTGTAAGAACCTCATAAATTAAAAAATCTGTACGTCAATGACAGAAAGAAGCCCCACCAGCAACCAGCGCAGCAGCGTTGTATTATAGCAGATAAATAATCTGCAGAGGAAACAAATATTCTGCAATTCATCGTTAGACTGCACAAGAGCACCTACAATGCAGGTGTGACTGTGAATGTTGAACTTGATAAGGAAGAGACCCACAGATAAACAACGTGGAAGTATATAATACATTCGTTGTTCAGACACCTAAATTGCATGTAGGACAAAAACAATGATTAATATTAATATTCTTAAACTGACAATCCTCAGAACCCAGAACCTCACAACAACACTCAGTTTTCCTTTTCAATAAAAATAAAAGATGCATTGCGTACAGAATGTCCTTTATTTTTATCTTCTCGGCTTTAGAACTTGAGTTACTTGAGTAATGGGTACATTTTTGTAATACCTACTGGCACACAGACACTTCAAGGAAACTAAACATTAAACAGTAAAAAGTAAGCAAGTTACACACATACATATATATGTACATATTTGCCTCGCGTGTGAAGCCAGGGAAAGATTTCCCAGAAGAGTTTAATTTTTTATTTATTATTAAATACCGTTGTTGCTGCCGAGTGCCAGTGCAGTGCAGTACACGCATCCTGCATTGCGTTGGCCACAAATAAAAGTAGAAGTCAAGTCACTGCCATAGCCTCGTCGTAGTGCCAGTGCCCTATAAGGTAATGTAATAAAGGTAAGAGTTTACACAGACTAGACTTACGACTATGACTCGATGAAAAAATAAAACTTTACTTTCAACTCATATCTGTAAGCAAATCCTCATTCTTGATCTTCCATTCCACCATTAACCCAGAATCCCTTTAAACACAGCAACCCAACAACAACAAGGCATACAATTATCATTCTTCAGAGCATATTCAGCATCTTGCGTCTCCTTTGAGATGAGAAGTGAAAACACTTGCGTTTTAGCCCAAGACAAAGCCAAAGCCAACCTCAACAGAACTGCCACCCATACAATGGTAATACACAATAATAAAAAAAACATTCACGCACTTTTTCAATCTTCACTTCTTTCCTTCTTTTTTTTAATAGTTGAAGTACACATGTTTATGAAATACTAATGTTGCTGTTACTACGAGCTGCTGGGTTCCGCGAGAGCATCGCCATCATCACGCACGCCAAGATCAGCAAAATCTCCCAGCATCCCAGTCTCATCTTCTTGTCAGCTGCAACAGTATCAGTCTTTAAATCTCCAACGGCAATTATTAAAGACAGACTAGGTAGCATCATCAAACCAAGGGCAGTTCGTGATTGTTTGCATTTCCACCTTTGCACTTTTTTGGCTGGTCTTCAATTCAATGCAAGTCCATTCTCAACTTCCAAGAACCTGTAACAATGAATAAGACAGGACATACTTTTAATATTTATAAAAGCCACCTAAATTATAATTTGAATTTATAAATATGAAAATGAGGTATCAAATAAAAAGTTTTAAAGTCATAGCCAGAGAGACCTGTAGGTACTAACTTTTCCTAAAGCTAGTTCCCTTTAATTATGAATGGCTAAGTAATAAATGGTTTCGGTAGTAGAAAAGATCACTTACTGAATAAATTAACTGTAGACTGTAGTGGTAACGATGAATAGACACTCCAAGCCAAAGACGCCGATGACCGTGTGCATGCCAGTTCATTGCTCGTATATATGTCATTCACTGTACGACTGGCTAAAAAATCAGACAGAATTTGAATACGAATTATAATCAATGAACCAATTTAAATTGTTTACAGACCCTGCGATCTGCGATACATTTAATAAAGGAAGAACAAAGCAACAATGATAATGACCGACGCAGGGGCAAACTCATCGTTCATCAAAAACACGATTTAAAACGAAATTGAATTATTGCAAAGTCCCACAAAAGTCTACATAGATCTTGATAATTACTGTAATTAATTTCAACTGCACAATGTAGATTACTTAGTAGGCACTTGTTAGTTGTTATTAGTCATTCATAATTTGTTCCTGATTATCCGGATGATCCTCGATGATTTAAACAGATGTTAAATCTCATTGTTGATTGTTATTTTAATGGTTAACAAAGGTGATTAGGTATGTACTTTGTAACTGTGAGATTGAAGATGATCCATTTAAGGTACACAATTAGGACTTGTCAAATAGCAATAGGTCACGCATAAAGAATTACAGATTCTACTTTGTTCTCCTTTAGTTAGTATTCTTTTTGATCGGTAATTAGTAATTACTAATTATACAACCCTTGTTGGACAATTGTCAGTGACACGCCATCATCACCACACCAGTTGGTATTTCAACATTTTCTGCAATGCGGGCCTCATTTGCAGCAGTTTCGAATCATCTATTTCTAATCGTGGTTTGAATTTAAACGTTAAAAGGTCAGCTACTAGTCCGAACTACATAAAAGACTCAAATCATGAATTTTAAATATCAAATCAAGATCAAGATCATTTGACACTAAAAATGCCTAACTAAATTTGTAATTTAAATTTCAACAGTGCACCAGTTGTCAATTTTCAGTCATTAATATGAAAAATTACTACATACGACAGTCATCACTCACAAGTGTCAAGCAGGACAGGTCACACTGCAACCTATAAACGCTCATCATAAACAATAAAAATATTGCTATCAACTTTCAACAGGAATACAAATTAACGAGGGACACCGTGTCCCAGTCCTGTTTCAGTCATTCAATCAATCTGAAGTTGAAGTGATTACAAGATTGATCCTGGCTTCGCACATCGCATCGTATTCTGAATTTTAAGTTTGAAAATCCCCAATTTCTGCATGATGATGATGACCATCAACTATGAATGACGAATACGAATATGATGACACCTATAAACAACAAACAACAAACAATAAAATCAAGCTCACAATAATGGCAATAAATCTGTATCAAAGGGCACAGGGTACAATAACTTAATGGCTATTTAACGTAAATATGATATTAATGGGCAAAGGCAATAATAGTTGATAGTGTACCTGCAGATAAAGTAGGAACCATCACCCAGCAAACAATAGAAAAAGGTGAAGTTTGAAACTTAAAAAACTGGTTTGGTTTAGAATTTGGTCATTTAGTTTGACACCAAGAATCGGTCACGGAGGAAGCTTGAAAGTCAAAACGTGAAGTGCCGCGTCTCAACCAGTCAACTGACCATCAGCTGACATCGACATCATCCGTTAGCTGGTCAGCTTTTCCTTTCCTTTCTAAAATATCATAGAAAAATACTAGAATAATATCCATTCTTACAAATTTATATTGAATGAAAAAAACTGACCAGGCAGTTTGACCTTGACTTGATTTGATTCAGCCGACCTACAACCTAATCCTAATATGTACATTTTACAATATTCTTGTAACTTGTAGGTAATGACACGAACTAACTAGTAAATAACACCATAAAAATGACATGTGTATTACTTAAAACACTTTTAGTTTTGTTTTCACTGAAGATGCCTCAGCGCATCGGTCAGCAGTGAAATCGAAATCGAGAAGAAATTAATTGGGGAAATAAATCCGTCGCCCGTCCGTCCTTTCATGCAATGGCGTTTTGCATTTATGGCTACAAAAAATACTTCTAACTAGGTACGTTTATAAATTGCAGATTGCAGTTAAAGTTTAGTGCCTTCCTTGGGACTTAAAGAATACATATTATATTGTTTGATCACTTTATTGCCGCAAAGTTAATAAAAATTAGTGGGGAATTCAGAATTCAGCTAGCTAATGGTGAAGCCTGAAACCTGTAGTTTTGCAGTCAAAATTAAGCAGAAAAGCTAACTTAAAACTTGGCCCATTGTTCCCCATAGTTGTTAGTACAATCACAGTCGCAATCATCATCGAAATCAAAGGTTTGCATACTTTTTATTGCTGTCATATTAATCTTCATAATTTCTTGATTTTTGATTTCCTTTATCCTTTCATGCAAGATCGTCATAATTTTAAATTCAAGGTGCTACAGGCATTGCCTACCCTCTCTACGTTAGTTCACAGCACACAGCATATTGTAGCCATTATTGCTTGCATCGCTTATTTTTTCCATTGCTGCATAGAAGTGCATACTACATACACTCTACCAAATGACTACATCTGGATCTCATCATAACTGCATTAAAAGTGCCGAAAAGTGAAGCCATCTTTAATAGGTAAATTCGCATCGTAGTGATGAGTTTTTTATCTGGAATATGATGCGTTCTTAATGCGTTTTTAATAGGTAAAATTTTAAAATATATTAATAGTATAGACTTTTTTTCATAATCTTATACGCATCTGACATGTAATGATTTGTGTTTTTGAGGCAACTGCTAAAAAATTCATTTGGATCTCATTTTACACGCATCTTAAACCCATTATACTGGCATGATGCGGTTATGATGAGGTATATGCTAATGAATACATCTTACACTCATCTTACACTCATCTTACACTCGTCTTACACTCATCTTACACTCGTCTTACACTCATCTTACACTCATCTTAACCCCATCATACTGGCATGATGCGGTTATGATGCGATCCAGATTCCTTCACTTTTAATGGCATTTGGTAGAGTGTACACCACATCATAAACGCATCATTTTAGCCAAAAAGTGAGTCCTATTTTGCATCATAATTGCATCATAATCGCACCTGCGGTTATAATAGGAATTTCATTATTATGATGCAATTATGATGCGATTATGATACGGCAATTAGGACTAACTTTTTGGCTAAAATGATGCGTTTATGAAGTGTGAGTTGGTAGAGTGTACTTAATTCATTCAAAACTACGATTTCGATTTTTAAATTCTCTCTCATGCGTATTCCCATTGTTGTCTGTCTGTTACCGACTTGTTCTTTGTAGTTATTTATTGCCAATTTATTATTATTCGTCTGTTTTAAGTAGGAGAGCTGATTTACCTCAAGACTTAAGAGATGCAACCAGAACCAGACTGTGTCAACAGGGGACAGTCAACAGTCAATTTAACAGCGTTTTTGCAGTGGCCAATGACTGCTGAAAATACATATGTATAGCCGGTCGACGGACGGACCACTGGCAACGGTCAATTAGTATTGTTTCATTGTCGTCGTTTGTGACTCTGGGGTTTCTTTATTATAACGATGTAGGTAATTCGCACTAAAAAGCTACCTAACTTACTTGATTTTATTTGATAATTGAAGTTTGAACTTTTCTCTCACTCGATCGTCAAGCGAACATTCTTGGAGAAACATTTAATACCTTGTAATTAACTGTCGATGTTGTTTACACTTTTACAGTTTACGAGCACTTCCTTCCGTCTTTTCCCGAAGAAATGTTCATCTTTTTTATCGTGAAGGACGGCTGGCTTCAACTTCAGCGACAATTTTAACTACTGTAAACTGTAGTAGGTAATGTTATTCCGGTTTAGGTTGTAGGTAGGCATTCAGTATTCAGTATTCAGTTCATTGGCCTGGGCATAGTGTGTTGTTAGTGTTGTAGGTAGACTCTTTAATTAAATTTATTACAATCAAATCAACTAGATCATGAAAAGATTGTGAAAATGTTTCCAAGTAAGGTAACTATGAACTAAGAAACTCAGAAAGTACGAAACTAAGAGCTAATGTGAGAACTACTAGGTTGTAGGTATGTCAAAAGTGCGTAGTGCTCTACATCAATAATTTCTCATCTTTATTAGAACGGCGTTCGACATGATTACAAATAAATCAGTGAGACGTGTGTTCACTTTTTCAAGGTCTGTAGATGCTACAGTTTGTTGGTACCTAGTAGTTGGTTGTTGATGTATATATTTATTAAGTATTTGTAGGTATACAGAAGTGAGTCAGTTAAATTTGAAATCTACAGAAGATACGACATTTTTATGATTATGATTTTACCATTATCTCTAAATCAGTATACTACATAGGTACATTAAAAATTAGGTTAAAGGTTTTGATATATTTTATAGATTCTATACATATTTGAAGGCGTAGGTTCCTTTCTGACTGTCTGTCCTTGCCCTTAACATCATTCATTCATCGGTTAACTTTGTTTTGGTTAATATCACTTATGTATGTATTTTACAGGCTATTGCGGATCTCTAACATCTTTTCATCTGTAAGCTCTTCACGTCCACTTTAAACTCTTTGGTTTGGACGAATGGCTCGACGCTCTTCCACGTCTTCATGAAATGTAGATCGTATTTTGTATTTTTGATATTATCCAAACATGTTAAATTTCATTTTCCCATTTACGGCCCGCCCTTAAACTCACTCCTCATGATCTTTTATAAATGTGCATAATTGACAGCTTGTGCTCAAGTTTCAGGATCAGGATCAACACAAATTACCTCGAAGGGTGCAAGCATGCATGAATATTATGTACGACGCCTTCTCACTTCTCAAGAGCTCTTCTTTTTCCACCTTTCTGTCATGTCAGTGATGGTGCTGTGTGCTGGCTTCTTAATTGCCAAGTCAGTTGGACAGTAATTGTTAATTGTGATAGATTCATTTGCTAGTCACTAGTCATGTTAAGTATAATATTGACAATAAGTGTTTAACTAGCCACCATAAGCCTTACCAACTTACCACAAATCAAAATGAATTGTAATTTTCCGTAGAATGAACAATACAATACACCATTCTTTAACGCAATTATCTATGTTTTACATTAGTTTTTTTTCCTAAGTGATTTTCTTATGTTCGAAGCATCATATATGGAATTGTGGAGTATTGCGGTCTAATTTTCGTCCTTGCAAGTGCAAATTACACTTTTTAATGTGTCTTCTATCACGTTTTTGCTAAAAACTCATCAACGGGCATGCAAGCGTCAAGAGATTGTGTTCACCCCTTCAATTTCAGTATACTGAATACGCAATAACTCTCTTCGTACAAACCAGACTTTTTGCAGTATTGCTTTACTAAAATTGTAACAAGTAGGCTGAAGCATATAACTAGCACTTACCGTAGAAGCTTGGCGTTTTAGCAAAAAAAAGAAAGAAAGAAGCCCCCACCTATCATCTATTGCAAGAATGGTGTCTACACGTGGATCTCCATTCCCTTTATTAAGCGTTTCAAAGGTGCAGCTTGGAAATTTGTAAATGATTTCAAAATTGTAAAAACGTGCAGATCTCGGGATATTTTGTTCTGTTTTGATCGATGTTGAAATACTGAATACGGTCTAGGGTCCTGATTCTCCCGAGTAGACAGACGTTAAAGATTTTTACAAAAAGAGCTAATAAATATGATCGCAGCTTGAAAGCAATAATAATTCAGACTTCTTCGCTACCTACATAAGTAAGTACAGGAAAAATTTTAATGGAGAATTTAGGACGAACACCAACATATCAAGTTCGGGTGAGAATATTAACATTTTCGTATGGGGTGGCTAAACAATTACATTGAATTTTTGTGTTGTGTGTGTGTGTAGGATTGAGCGGTGTATTGCCATAACACAAGAAAAACATGGAATTTTAAGCATAAGGTTAAGTTTCTGATTTCATATTCAATGGGAAGACAGCCACGGCAGAGGGGAACGAGTCAAGACTGATAAGCTCCTTAACGAACTTTAAGAATCCTGCAGCACGCTTGAAGCATGTATTTATTCAATTTATTGCCTCAAGAATTTGTAATCAACATACATAAATAATCTCACCAGTCCCAGTCCCAGTCCCAGTCACCCTATCTCCATCTTCTCATACAAGAAACTTATTCCGCAAAATATATCTACTTGATACGAAGAATACATCGCACCTATCGCTGCCACAATAAAGAATGATGTACCGAGATACGTGAGAAGATTTAGATTTCCGTCGCCTTCTCTTCTATCTACTCGTCTCGTCTTCCACATGAACTTTGTACATATTTTTTTGCAGTAGACTCTGTATTATTATTATTTGTATTCCTTGATCCTTGTTATGTACTAGTAGATGGTTGTTTTGTTACAATCGTGGACCTCTCGCCTTGTTTTTCTTTTGCTCCAACTGCAACTCCAACTCTACCCAATGCAGCAACGTTGTGTCTGTCATTAGAAGAAGAACAGGTAAGTAATTAGGAGGAATGTAATAAATATGAGTGATCAACATAAACAGAAACAACACATTCCAATGAGCACCCATTTCACACTTACACTTACAGCCAAAAGAGAATCCACATTGAAAACGAAAACGAAACTTTGGACATGAAATTAGTCATGATTCAATTTCTGTGACAAGTGAGAATAATTTGAGCATTTTTTCCATCATGGGAACGAAAAGCAAGAGTTCAGCGAGAAAGACAGATTAACTGTTACTGCTCAATTATAAATCTAAATCCAAAAAAGAGCTTTCATATGTAACTTTATTATTTTATACCTTTAAAGGGAGAGTTCTTTCCTTCGGCTTCGTTCCGGATCGGAAGTACAGATGACAGAGACACTTGTTTGTAATTTATCTTGGAATGAATTTTTGCAGACAGCACTGTGAACTATATGTGTGTAATCTATCCTGCTGTATCTGAATAACGTTGAACATAATTACATTAAAAAAATGACTTGAAATGGCAATGACACTGCACAGAGTTAATCCTTTTATCAAAATCTTGAGTTTCTTATAAGCACTTCATTCATTGTCAGTTTTGATACGCATAAAGCATAGACATGTCATCTACGTATTCGTATGTATTAGTATTATGGAATTATGTATCAAATTATTGCATGATTACGACTTACGAGACTTACCTCTAAACTTGTAAACCTGATGCTGCGTAAATAGGTTTAACCTTTTCAAAACGGAAATACCTAGTATGACACAGTTTGAAAAGGTTAATTACTAATCTTGACATTTTTGAAAATGTTCATTCTTAATTTTGACACTTATGGAAAATGTTAATTACTATAAGTACTAGTTATTTTACTGTTTTGAAATTTTAATTACCTACCATGTTTGACTGTTTGAAAATGTTAATTACTGGTTTTAAACCTTTTTGAAAAGGTAAGTTCGTAGTTTTGACACTTTTTGAAAATGTTAATTACTAGTTTTAAACCTTTTTGAAAAGGTAAGTTCGTAGTTTTGACACTTTTTGAAAATGTTAATTACTAGTTTTAAACCTTTTTGAAAAGGTAAGTTCGTAGTTTTGACACTTTTTGAAAATGCTAATTACTAGTTTTAAACGTTTTTGAAAAGGTAAGTTCGTAGTTTTGACACTTTTTGAAAATGTTAATTACTAGTTTTAAACGTTTTTGAAAAGGTAAGTTCGTAGTTTTGACACTTTTTGAAAATGCTAATTACTAGTTTTAAACGTTTTTGAAAAGGTAAGTTCGTAGTTTTGACACTTTTTGAAAATGTTAATTACTAGTTTTAAACCTTTTTGAAACTGTAAGTTGTTAATTTTGGCACTTTTTGAAAATGTTTATTGTTAGTTTTTTAACTTTTTCGAAATGTCAATTGCTTACCATGTTTGACTTTTTTAAAATGTAGATTTCTAGTTTTTTGACTTTTTTAAAGCGTTAATTTGTAGTGTGAACACGTTTTCTAAAACAATGCTTTCATGGTTTGCCCGTTTCGTATAGGTTAAAACTGTAAAATCAATAAAATAAGATTACCTAAGTGAAATTGACCATCAACTCTGCAATAAAAGTAAATAGAAATTTTAAGATTATTACAGAATTACAGATCAAGGAGATTCGATTACGTGTAAGCTTTGCATGTAATGTTTGGTAATCCACCACTGCACTGCACTGGATCTTGATCTACCACCAAGACCAACCATCAACCATTACCATTATTATCACCAAAAAAAAGAAAAAAGAAACGTTGAAGCCCTCACTGTACGCAGTATTTTCTAACACCAACAAAATCAATCGTTAAGTGACCACTTAAATGATAACTTATCGGCTTTACTAACTAACAACTGACCGTATGATGTGACGCATGGAAATTTAAATACTCACTTAACTGTCAATTAGTCAATTGAAGGGCCACAGAGTTTAATAGTTAAGGGAAGGATCAATCAATAGAATAAATTTTCGCTCGATTTCCATTTCCTTTTCTCTCTCATCGTCATCATCATCATCATCATCATCATCATCTCGTCAGCTATTATATCAATTTTCGATTCAAAATATGAAATATTGCATGTTGTTCATCTCACAGTTGACAACAATGAAACATTACTCACACAAGCAAGGCAGCAAGAATGTATAATATTTCTTGTTTCTCGTAACAATAGTTGCTAGGTAGTCATATTTTATTTTATAACTTCTACAGAAAATACATAGGAACGTCTACATACCCACGTTCGTTCTGTATAACCTTACCCAATCATCTGAAAAGAATTTATAATAGTAACGTAATAATAATGCTGAATGTCGACCGTCGAGATTAGAAAGATTAGAAACTGTGAACTGGTAACTTTTAAACATGAAATTTCGACGACCAAGTCGATACTGACTCGCTGACTGACTGACTGACTTAATTTTAATTACTTTGTCGGTGCAAATTCCAGACAGCTTTTTATCTACAACACTTCACGTTTTAATCTTTTGTTTAAGTTTCTTCAAAGGAATTCAGCCAGATTAAACAGTTGACAGTATGTTGTTGAATCAAATCAGGTGGAAGTAGTGGAAGTGGAATGCATATACTTAATCCTAAGTAAGAGGGCCTAATTCCTTCAAACAATAGTATTTTTTCTTTTAAAAACCTTACAAAAGTTTTCTACTTACAATGTTACAATTACCTAGTGAGCTTGATGCTGATGTTCTTGAAAACAGATCTGTCAAATCTGAAATTGTTTCAAGAGACGAATAAAGTATGAGATAATCTTCCTCATGTTTCTCTATGCAGAAATTATTACATTAACCTTTTCGAAACGGTCTTACACTTAATTTTGGATGCTTTTGAAAACGGTAATTTCTAGTTTCTTGACCCTTTGAAAGTGTTATTTACTAGTTTTGACAGTTTTGAAAAAGTGTTATTTACTAGTTTTGACCGTTTTGAAAAAGTGT
>JAQFZC010002981.1:0-20547 GCA_034695205.1 Dicyrtoma fusca
ATCTTGTACGTAAGTTTTTAGATGCTCAAAGCCTCTTTGCTGAAGTTAAAAGGAGCTTTGAGCTTCTAAAAACTTACCTACAAGATACATTTCACCGTCCACAAGAGTTCACTCAAGATAATGTATAATACTTGGTTATAAGCACTGCAGAATATAGTCACAATAAGGGGTTGGTCACAAGTAGGATGCTGTGCAAAAATAATTCAATGCGTTTCAGCCTTCTGCCAAGCCAAGTCAAATAAATTTGTTCTCGAACAGTACTGTAAATGGTTGATATTTGAAGCATCTTAAGCTTATAATGAGTACGCCAAACCCTGAACGACCTTCACTACTACATGAATGAATAAGGGAAATAATGTATAATATGTACCTTTATGCAACACTGCATTGGTGTATTTTAGTACGCCAAGTGAGAACCGTTTTTAAAAACAGAATCTTAAAAATACAATTTTCAAAAGGAAAATCAAGTTAGAACTTTTTGGTTGTGGTAAAATGCTCCGTTTTGTGTCGTTGCCGGTGAATGAGTAAAAGTCTTAAAAACGTGAATGTGAAATAGTTTAAAAAAAAAAATTAATTATTACTATAGCTGTTTTGGCTGTTATCAGTTATTTGTTTTGTTTGCAGTGTTTCAACCTAGAAAAATGTTAATGATTTCAGCCTTTCACATCTTAAAAACTCTTGCATTCCGAAACTGAAATGGTGGAAAGTGAAGCGAAAACAAATCTGTTATACATAAATCTTAAAACTCTAGTTTCTGGCTCTACACTGCTTTGAATACTACCAGTGGGTAAACTGAGACTAAATAACTACGTGTAATAAATAGTATGTAGAGACAAAAAGTAACGAGTAACATTCAAGGCATGATAATTTATATGTATATACTACAAATTCAGTCGATACGTTTGAACATGCTTAATCAAGTACAAAGTCTGGATTCAAACAATAATAATATAAAATAAAAGCGGCGCGCATTGTGTCTGAAACATTATTTCACACATATATGTATATTCCATAAATTGTAAAATTAGTCTCCGAAGACGAGAAAAATAATAATTACAGATCACAATCACTTGACAAGATTGTTTGTAAAAAAAAACAAAACTAAGAAAACTGTATATTTTGCACGATAGTTTTGATTCCTATAGGTTTCACTTTAAGACATATATAAGCTCTCGCATTTGGTAATCTGATCATACACTCGATCTATCCTATGATTGAGGATTTTAATAGATTTGTCAGGAATCATGGGAAGATTGTTAATAAGATTCGGCTCTAAAGTTAGAAACATACTTTTGAGAAGATGCCCCACGTTCTTCTCCCGATGAAGTCTCTTGATGGCGTCCGCCGTCGACTTCCGGAAGATACACAAAGAGTCTAACATCACACGATGGTACTGCTCATACTTGTCCAGCAGTCTATAGCCATGCAGTAGACCACTCTCATTGTCCAGGAAGATTAAAAGTCCCGTGGACGTATCTTTGGCTAAATTATGGGCGGGGGACTCCATCATGGATGGGTTCCACTGTAAGTTGTACAGATTATTTACTATGCGGTCTAGATTGGCAGTTAAATAGTCAAAGAGAATCAAGTCAGACCACTGGGCTAATTCATTGATGTCCAAGGACTCAAGGAGATTCGGGGATAGCACGAGGTCAATGGGGTGCAGTCGTCGACTTGGCTCCCGGAAGGGGGTGGGGATGTAAGCTTGGGACAGACTGTCGATGAAACGGGTCAACACAACGGGCTTTTCCTCCACCCACTGGGCAAGATTCAGTTGCTGACGAACCGCCGTCCACCTGCTGTCCTGGGGTTGAATGATGTTGAGGGCAGACGGAGCCAAGTTACGTATGCTCAGGATCTGACTCAAGTAGAAGCTGAAGATCTCGCCTTGGATTTGATCGAAATTATGACGATAGCGACAGCAAGCCCGAGTTCCGTTTTCTAGTGCCAGCAATCGATTCAGCATACGACCGCAGCCCTCCTCAATCCTGGACACGGCGGACTTTTGAACGAATCGTCGCCAGGATTTGACATCTTCATCCGAGAAGCCTTTTGGTAGGCGCTTCTCCACTTCGGAGCTCCAGTAGACCCCGTCCAGTAGCTCTTGGCTCAAATCCGACGATGGATTCGTGACGGATTTCATTCTGACGGCGGTATCATGACCCGAAGGGAATGTATCATTGAATCGAGCTGGAGGGATTTCCTGTCGAACTGGGTGAAGGGACAGTATTCTAGAGTCAGGGACTACAAATTTAACGTTTGAAGCGGGTCTTCTAAACATGGGTGGCTTCTGCAGAGGTGGCTCCCGATTAAGTACACCATTACTATTTACATTGCTGTCCAAACTACTGGGAGAGTTGACACGGCGGTGTGCCTTGATTTGGCCGAACTTTGAAAGGCGATTAGAAGCACTTATTGATGTAGTCAAACTATCTTCACTAGAATACATTGTCCTGTCTATATTTTTATTGGTTGTGGTCGACTCTGCTTGATACATTATCACAGACTGAGGCGTAAGTGGAATTTGATTACTATACTCTCTAACACTATCCTCACTATTTGAGTTCAGTATTTTAAAATTAAAGGTTTCCACAGTTACTGGCAAAAAATACAAGGGAATTAATACACCCACCCCAATTCCAAAGCAGAAGGCGAGAGCTGCCGTTAGCAGACCCGCACATTTGAAGGACCGGCCCGTACGTACCGGGAATTGTGGATTAAAACAGTTTGAATGACCCATCGTCTTTCGTTTGAAGACCGAGCGGTCGAGCAGTTATTGCCACCCTTACTGGCACAGTAGCAAAAGTCAACAGGGTTGGGGCACCTTTGCCATAGGACGAAAGCTCAAAGTTTCTGTAGTCTTCACCTCAGTAGAAGCAGCATCCGACGTAATTGACATAAGCCATTTCTTCATCCAGGCGTTTTTCACCGACAACTGTTTCAAGTTAAAACAAACGTGTTTTATATAGGCTAATGGTAAAAAGGGCAGTTCATAATGTACATTCATGTTCCCCGTTCCTTCGGTGGTAACTTTGCAACCATCATTTATGAACAGCCAGGGCTCAATCTACCTATGCATTTTATAAGGGCTGTTCATAAATGACGTTTCCCTTTCCCTCTACCGCAGGATTGTAAGAGCCGTAGCATATAAATCGTTCGATTTCCCGTTTGTTATGGTACGAGAATCGCTCGGAAATCGATAATGAAAATTAGCGATAGCTTCGGGTTCACCCCCAATCACCCTTATAGCTTGTTTGTAATACGGGTAGAGATAATTTATATGCAATTGATTCTCTGTGTATTGTTTCTCCCTGGCTTAGCTGTTAGAGTGTGGTTGTATTGCAGCTGGAGGATGAGGATGCAATGGAATACTTATACAATACAGTATTTAGTGAAGACATTGGATGTAAGGGGCTGCATTTACATTTATAAATTAACTTTTAAAATGACGGAGACGGCGCGGTCCAATATTGACTACAGTTAACGTACAGCTTAGTCGATGTTGGACACCACCCTCTCGGTCATTTTGAAAGGTAATTTATAGACAGTGTCTTACACAATTTCTTCACTAAATGCTATGTTGCATAAGTACTCCATTGCACCTCAAGCTTCAATACAACCACACTCTAACAGCTATTCCAGGGTAAACCAACGGGGGCAATAATACAGATTCAATTGCATGTAAAATATCTCCTACCCGTATTACAAACAAACTATAAGAGTCAACGAGGGTGAACCTGAAGGTATCACTAATTTTCGTTATCAATTTTCCTAGAGATTATCCTCACACAACAAACAGGAAATCGAACGATTTATGTGCTACGACTCTTACAACCTTATGGTAGAGGGGAAGGGAACGTTACTTATGAACATCCCTTATAAAATGCAAACGTAGCTTGGTGAGCTGTCCACAGGGCTCTTGAAAGTGTGGCAAATTGCTTGTCCCGGCCACAATTTCAAGAGCCCTGGATGTCCATAAATGATACTTGCATAGTTACGGTAGAGGGGAAGAGGAATTTGAGCGTATATTATGAACTGCCCGCTTTACCAATATCCTATTTACAAGACAATGACAATACTTACGGAGACTCAATCCAGGTTTTCACGGCACACAGTCGAACTCAAAGGTTTGACACACAACACGGTTCAGTTGTTTTTTGGAAGTGTTTGAAGCTCACGATTCATTCCGGATGAGAGACTGACACTCGAATCGTCAAATAACCTACGACAAAATCAAACATAAATTAATTGCTTTTATTCATCGAAAACGGTAATTGAGTCTTACAGTAATAAGTCAACTTTCAAAACTATTCATCTGCCGGTTGATTTCCATGTGAAGGAATACGGACTGACACTGGTTTGCATCTTACAAACGGTTTTTTGACTCTTTCATATTTTCCTATTACATTCAATTAGGCAGATTATCGAGATTAGCTTAATCGACGACAGAAACCAGTGCGTAGGTTATTATCTGCTTTGTGAAGTTTTCACTAAAAGCAACACCCATCGTGTTCCACTTCTGCTTGGAGGTAAATACCATGTAGCGATGCAGACTTGTACTCATAATACTGAGGTACATACATACATCCATGCTAAAAATGCTAATACACAACGAGTGAGCATTACACTGGTATGCGCTGTGAGAAGAATCGTGCGAAGCAGTCCTATCTTAAGATCCAATGGAATGTACTTACATATAAAATTGATTTATGTATCTAATTACGTCTGAAAAGCTCTAAACATATCTTTAAGAAATGTTGGCATGACTGCTGAGGGACTAAAAAGGAGCCCCCTCTTCCATAGCTTATCGTTTTTCAGAATTCGCCTTTTCAAAGGCAAATAAATTATGTGATCAAGTACCGGAATACAAATTGCTTGAAATATTTGATGCCTGTGGTGAAGTTGTGCCTCACTCCTGCATACTTTGTAACCTTTATGAAAAATTTGCATAAAAGATGTTGAACCACCTTGACAGTTTTTAAAGAGCATTTTTCAATTGACAAACTATCAAACAAGTTTTTGAACTTTTGACTATTTCTCTCTCTCTCTCTCTCTCTCTCTCTCTCTTATACTCTCTGTCCGTTCCAAATCGGCATTTTGTCTATAAGAGTCTGTGTAGGCAACAACTATTATGCTGGCTTTAATGTATGGAGGCAAATGTCCTTGACGTTGTTTTACGACTGAAAACAGGGTGCCGACTGTTTCCGACTAGTTACCTACAACTACACACTAAACATGAATATAAAAACCTACAATGTAAGCATTTTAAGACTTTTTTTTTCTTCCTTACTCTCTTTCATCCATCTAATACATACATCCCATGTATCTGTATTTATTAACGACCGAGAAAAAAAAATCAATTCGTCGTCTAGACTTCAAATGGACCAGTAACAGATCCTCCAGAAAAGTCCAGCACTACTCAAACAAATTCAGTCCCTCTCTCTCTCTCTCTCTCCGTGTGTCCTTTCACAGTACAAATCCATTTCACTCTTAAAAGTAATTGCATTTTGCCCAGATAAAATACCTTCCTGATTCTCCTTCATCTGCCATCGACTTATCTTCCGCTGGTTTTTTCTCTCTCTCCCTTTCACGGGGGTACCCCCAGATAGTACGACACGAAACTCTTTGGAAACTCTGGAAATTATTCCATTACTTCTCTCTCAAAGTCCTACCAAAATATCTGCAAACAAATATTTTATGTCTTGCATTATCTCTCTTTTCATCAACGAGGATTGGAAGGTACATTGCGATTTTACACAGTATGTATATAGCAAGTAAAAGTGAGCCCAGAAATTCATGGACAGGGCACAAGCGAGGTGAGGTGTACATCACTATGCAAGGGATTCTATTGAATACTGCGTCAGTCCAGAGATAATACTGTGATTTATTAGTCATGCAAACATCTCACACTTTAAAGATTCCAAAAAAAATATAATGCAGTATATACCCACTTCTAATAGCACCATAAGTTATACACAATCAAGACTTCCCACCCAGCTCCACATTCTTCCTCCATTCAGCTATGACGCTTTTAAAAGGGAATCTTTCGACTGCCAAGTTGTTCCTTCAGCATGTGCTTGTAAACTTGTCGAGAATATTATATTATTATTTTGGACTCTCCAAACTTTTGACCCACAGCTGCAGACTGCAGACGATGCGATGATGGCATCCTTGCCATCAAATTAAGCTCAGCTTTTATATACCTACTCAGATGGATTCAGTGAATTCAATCTAAAACCCTTTTACCTCATTGTTGAGGAACAATGCAAAAGTATAGGTAGGCTAACCACGTAACGTAAAGCACACATTTCCTTCCTAGATCCACAGGTACTGACTGTTGCACTATTCCATCCAGTATGTATGTACCTACATACGTAGGTACAATGGTGCGTAAAGGTCAGATAGTTTTTAATCAATCTATTGGTTGTAGGAAAGTGGATTTTGAAAAACATCCATTTACTCTCATGGCTTCCTCGAGGCAAGTTGCTAAAACATTCTTTCACTGATGGACTTTTCATTCTCTTTTAATTGTTGCTGGGTCGTGTTTGTGTGTGTGAAGGGGCACAGAAACTCAAGAGCACTCAAAGATCAATGACATATGAATTCATTGACTAACATTTTCAGCTCAGTTTCCACTGTCAAAGGAGCCAAAGTCAAAAGCCATCGGTTATATAGAGCTTCCATACAGTGTTTTAACCCAGCGACATGACACACACATGATGCTGTGCGCCATAAATATCTATATATATATATATACACACACACGTCCAGCCATACAAGCAGACTGTTAATTGAGGGAGATTTCCCAAACGAGAGTAAATACGAGGGACTAAGGAATGAAATTGATGACATCGACCTACCAGAAGTCTGCAATGGAAAAAGCGTTATTAAACCCATTAAAATTTAAAATCATCCCTGCTCATATGCATTCATAAAAATTGAGAATCTTCTGAGGATATTATATTACAATAATGAATGCATGCCTCACTTTAGTTTCTGTATTTTAGGGCTGTGCCTAACTTGTCGCTGGCAGGTAAGGCGGATTCCAATTATGAACCTGTCGCCGCTTTCCCAGCCCTGCCTTCAACATCTGATGCGGGTTTCATTTCTCTCTCATCTCTTTAACTTATTACAAAAAAAAATCATCTCCAACTCTACGCTCTCCAATTCCACACGACATGGGATTGAGATAGGATTTAGTGAATTTTTATAAAAATTTAACTTCTCAGATAGCAGTCCCTTTCATGAAATAAAAAAAAATATTTAAAAAAACAAAAAAAAAACTCTGCTCATACTCAGAGATAGAGACAGAGACCAGAGGACCAGGGACTCCATTGGAATTTAAAATGTATAGCGGAGAGTAAAAATAAGCACTAACTACTCCAAAAACCATTGTACGTTCTGATTTCTGATTCCGTCCGAAACAAACTAATATTCAGCAGAGACATATGCCCTGGCTAGTCCTAGTCTAGGCATAAGGTAGGCTGGGAAGAGGGGGGGGGGGGAAAGGGAGGAAGTCTTAGACGAGGACACAAGAACGAAGAGAGTTACTCTCGAGGTACACAGGAGAGAGCAGGAGAGTTAATGTTTAAATGAAACCTGCCCGACCTGAAGATTCATGGAGGAAATATATCGTTATAATGGCTTAACTGTCAGAACAACGTTAGAATTTTTTATTTGAACGTCTAAGAAGCCCACTGATTTGGTTCGGAATGGTGAACTGAAAAGTGGATGAACTCGGGTGATGAGTGTATGCTTAAGACGACTCTGTACCATAATCATGTTTCATCTGGACGGGATTATGGGAGAAGACTCATTCACAGCAGACTCATGGGGATTTCGATATTAACGTCCTCACGTAAAACTCCGAAGAGCTCCACTTGAACTTTGTTCCTTTTTCCCAACTCTTTTATTTTGTCTATTAGAACGGGAAAAAATTTTCAGGTTAGAACAGAAGAGGAGAGCAACTGACTGAGGCTCAAAGAGAGAGATGCTGTTACTCCGTCTGCAGTTGGTAGTAGTGGCTCTCTCTCTCTCTCTCTCCATCTCACTCTCTGCTCCTGATCTCCTACGAAACGCAATAGCTGAATTGGAAATTGGAACCCCTTTCTCAGTCAAGATTTACGTAAACCTGTTGCCGTGAACAAGCTGAGGACTCCAAGCCTGGATCTTAATTTATTGCCTAATTTTCCGGTCCCGAGCTCTGCTTGAGGTTATGTCGGTAATATCGCTTTTTCCAATTGCTCAGACGTAGCCGACGTGGAGATTATACTACCACACTCACTTCCATTACAACGCAGACAGACTGTGTTGTGTATGCACAGCACGCTGTATCTATAGATTCAGTCCATAGAATCAGATACCATCCACGTCCGTATAGACAAGCAAAAATACCTACCTAAACATCATGCATTGTGTAATTCCAGCAACACCGTTCTGCCTATGTAGAGTGTATTATAGGTAGCATGAACAATGCCTGTCAACTGACAGCCACTACCTTAGAGAGATATTCATAGAGCTTGATAGAACAGAATCCCAAAATTCACAAAATGTATAATACTCTTGATTCGACTTTTAAAGCCCGGTAAAGGTCCTTCCTTATCGAACTAGTAAGGACGATGTATGTAGGTAAATGGGGTGTAAAGAAGGGTCGGACAATGCTTTTTAAAATTACACGTTACAGTCATAATGCAATGCAATGTTGACTACTAATAAAAACAACAAAAAAAGCAAGAATAGGAAGTCAAAGGATGTATTGGAGTGCTCCCAATAAATTTCCAAGCTTCATACTGCCTACAGTGTGGTAGGCAGTAACAAAGTAGGTAACTATGTAGTACTTGCGACTGCTTTGATATACGAAATAAAATTTGTATAAAGTAGATAAGTAGATACGTATAACATTTTTAATGCCTATGTAGAGCACGACTGCATACCTTGAAATATGTGCATTCGTAAACATGATTTAACTTTATGTAATATTATTATTAGTAAGTATTGCATACTTAATACAAACGGGCACAAAGGAGTGGATTTAGCAATACACGACAAATGAAATCGAAATGGAACCTTAATTACCAAACTTGGCGTTTGTTGGACTTTTACCACTTTTGGAATGTAACGGTTATTGGTTTTCTACTTTCAAAAATTACAAATAGAGAAACCCAGAAAACTTTTTCAGATAGCAATAACAAGTTCGACAAATGAAGCGTACTTATCGTTAGTTTAATGCTACTTTGAACCGACAGTAGCACACATCCAATTACTACTCCAGGAAATCTAATGGGTGTGCACAAAATCCGTCCGATATAATTTACATGAATGAATATATCGGTAATCCCAAGGGTTAGTACAATAATGTCCAGCAATAAAAGTGGTAGTTGTTGGTTGTTAATACTGATTTTTCGATTGTAAAGTAGCTCTAAAAACAATTCTACCATTAGCCATTCTGTCTAAGCTAAGCCAAACAGCACCCATGTTTCCATTTTCACCCCGCCATCCAGGTAGGAAACTAAAATAATGGTCGGTGCATGAACTATTTAGGGAATGAGTTCAGTAAAGCATGATTGACTTTTGACAACCGAAACGTCAAGGTAAACAAACTTGACTTCCAAACCTGTCACTGTAATAATAAATGTCATATGGTCCATGTAGCAATTCCTTGGTCATGTTAAACTACAGATAATTAATTTACAGTTGCAAGTTGAAGCTTGGCAAACACTGTAACGGAGACTTTCACACATACCTAGTTCAAAATTCTCGCCTCTAAATCATCTTACATGCAAATAGTAAATACCTACAACTTTTACAATTTTTAATAACAATAAAATTATTACTACTCATTGTCCATTCGTTACTACACACGAAACTAGTAGTTTTATCTCTAAATATTGGTCAATTAGATACAAGATAGCCAAATTTAAAATACAAAATAGATCTACAAACAGCAGATAAGAAACACACAGAGTACCTAATGGTGGTTACTACAACCCAAAGGAAAGGAAATCTTTTCAATAATTTAAAAAGTTATACGCTGGAAGCTGGAACTGGAACATGGACTATAAATCTAGATGAATTTCTGAAACATTTTGACTTAGGTAGGTAGCTTTTCCAGATGGTGTGTTTTACGTACCTAGCTATTAAATACAGAATATATTGTAAAAAACAAGATCAATTTAGATAAACCCATGGAATGTGCTCTGTCTCTGACTGTAAGAATGAAACAATGCAATGAAGACGATCCATATAACTGAGATCAGTCGGCATTTGCGACAGGTAAAGATCAGAAATACTTTTAATAATGTATATTTTATCTCATAACTACCAACTACAGTGTCCCTCAACTTTTGTGATTCTTGCAAAACTGATAACCTCATTTATGCCATACCAATCTGATCAATGAGATTATTCTTTTATAGGATATTTGAATTCTAAACTGTTAAGATCATTAGTTATTTAAAACTAATCATACTAAACTAACACTACTACAAAGCATGGAATTTAGAAAAACTTCACAACTTTAAGGCTATTTTAGTCAATCTTCTATCTTTCAAAGCACGTGCACGCGTACTATTTCTGTATAAAAACAAATTGATTCGTGCTTTGGCTTTTCAGTGTTATGTTGCCATTATACTCCGAAGTAATGTACCTAGATTAGATATTTTGCTCATCTGATACAAGTGCGATTTGAATTCCATCATATAACTCATAAGCTCTGGGTTACGGTAATTACAAGTGATGTTTCACACGTTGCTCGCAACCGCTTCTAAAATTACTACCAAAGCAGTGAACGTGTGCAATGCCTTTTCCAATAATTATTTACACACGACCACCCTGTAAGTTGTAAACAACAACAGTAACGGGTAAGATAGAAGGTTATGCCTCTCATTTCTCTAATTTAGAACACATTGGTGTTTATGGAAGGAAGCAGTAGTTTTTCTGTGTGACAGTGACAATGTTCAAAAGAATCCCAAAGTAGAAGGGAAATTCTCTGACAGTCGCACATCAAATTATGCAGCACTCAAAAGAACAGGGCAGTGTAATCAAATGAAGATATTTCATTATATATAATCAAAAAAAAACAAACAAAAATGTACCTTTAGTAAGCCTGTCATGAGGTTGAACACTTTTCATCAGTAAAATCCTCATTGGAAATTGTATAAAACGGCACAAGGAGCCAGTACAAAGTATCTATGGCTCACAAACTTAGTACAAGCTAGGATTAAGACGTTCAGTAACACGGAGATTGCAACTAAGCGGGCAATCTACCCCATAAACAGTGGTTGTTATCAATAATTACAACTGACAATTGACAATGGTCACAGATGAATTCACATCATTTGTTTCCCAAAGATATGTCTATCCCTGCTTCATACGGCCAACAACGGCAAGGGCTGTAGGCACATTGGCAGCAAAATAATAATAAATTGTACTCTATTTTTATTTACTTGAACTTCACTTAAATTTTTGGATGTCTCCACAAAAACAACTTGCACTCTTTCACACATCCGATTTTGACGGTACAAGACTTTTTTTTTGTCTTAATTTAATTTCATCGTCACCACACTCCTGTCACCGGCACGCGAGAGTAAGATGACAGACACAACAAGGAAAAAAAAACAAACCGGAGAGTTTCCAGAATTGACACTCGTTGACCCGTTTTTTGAGCCTTGTCAACGGACGGACGCACTAATTTTTTTCGAACATGGTTCACACATGGGTCGGAGGAGACGGAGAGGAAAAGGTGGCGGCATTCGGTATAAGTGTCAGTGCGAGTGGATTGGACTTGTGTGTCTGTTTCTCTGTTTAGGTGGTTCTTGGGTCCCGTAGATTGTGCATGATGGTGTGTTAGAATGTTTCTTGGATGGAGTGGGGATTGTGGAGAGAGAGAGAGATAGAGAGAGAGAGAGAGAGAGACACGAAGATGAAGTTGGATGTTGAATGAATATTATGTGAGTATTATTTGAGAGTGGAAGGAGCTCTTGTCTGTGTGTAGGTTCTTAGCCATTAGCCAACTAAATAAAATCCTGAGCGAGCAACTAAGTGAGTACGAGGAGGACGAGATGAGATAAGATGAGATATGCTGGTTCTGGTGGGTTGTGGACGACTGAAGGGAAAGAAAGGTATCCTACAGGACTGGACGAGCCAGAAGCACTGCGTGAACCTTCCACCTGCAACTCTTGAATTTAGCTGCATGGGGTCTCCTCGTCTTAACCTGGGCGCCTCGTTGCCAGATGGACGACTGACTGGAGGAGATGTGAAGAAGCTCTCCTGTCTTCCCAGGACTTGGCTCATCCCTTCTCTCCTATAATGGTATGTTTCGTTATAGGGAAGCAACCAATCAACTATCCGCCATGCTCATCCATGAAAACTACTTCTACGTTACTTCCCAACTTTGCACTTTGCTCTGTCAAATCCTCCAAGAGACTCAGACACACTCATTGTCAATCCTCACGTAATTACATATTCTCGCTCTCTCCCTCACTCTCTCCTGCTTTATCTGCTATTATTACTCCGTGCCGTAGCCCCAGAGTTCCCTGTAACCCCTCTCACACGGCAATACATCTAGTTTTACACCTTTTCGAAAATGCAACTTTGTTGTTTTGGCCCCTTTGAAATCGTTAATTTCTAGTTTTGACCTTTTTTTAACAGTGATATTCACTACTTTAGAATGTTTTTGAAAATGCCAGTGCATATTATCTTGTCTTATACCTTATGAAAATGTTAATTTAATAAGTTTTGACCGTTTTGAAAATGTTAATTTATAGTTTTGACCTTTTTTTACAGTGATATTCACTACTTTTGAATGTTTCTGAAAATGCCAATCCATATCTTGTTTTATATACCTTATGAAATGATAATGTACTAAGTTTTGACCGCTTTAAAAATGTTCATTTCTAGTTTTGACCGTTTTAAAAATGTTCATTTCTAATTTTGACCTTTTTTTACAGTGATATTTACTACTTTTGAATGTTTCTGAAAATGCCAATCCATATCTTGTTTTATTTACCTTATGAAATGTTAATTTAATAAGTTTTGACCGTTTTGAAAATGTAATTTCTAGTTTTGACTTTTTTGAAAATGTCAGTATCTTGTTTAGTACATTAAGACATTGTTAATTACTGTGGTTTTAACCGTTTTGAAAAGTTAATTTGTAGAATCAACACTTTTGCAAAGCATTCTTTCCATGGTTTGCTAGTTCCGAATAGACTACGTACATATGTCCAATGGCAGTGACAGAAAGTATGGGCAAAAGTGACAAAGTATCTCCCTGCCCTGTCTCTTCACCCAGACCCAGGTCATCCGCATGATGCGCTTCTTATAAAAATATTAATATTACTGGTATCTACTGGCTCTAACTTGACGCTTATTGTTAGTTGGCAAGTAGCAGTAGATACTTGATTACGAAATTTTGTCCATCCCTACCTGTATGTACATATATCCGCCGTATGCACCTCGTCCCACTACCCTCCCTTCCATATCTATCCTGTCAACCCTACGTGCGTACATTCCTTCTCTTATGAGGAGCACATTTCCGGCACTGATGTAGGTAAGTATGCATCCAGAATACTTACGAGGAGTCTGACTTTACTGGTAAGCCTCACAAGTGGATAGGACTGAGTGTGGTGAAGGAGTTGGAATGGAAGTAGCCCCCAGAAAAGAAGTCATGAGCTAAGAGCTTAAATGCTCAAGGAATACTCTGTACAGATTTTACAGATGCAGAGTTATAACATAATTGAAGGAGGGAGCTCGTCGGGGCTCTTAATTCCCTATGCAAGCAGTGCAATGGCTGTACTGCATAGTAGGATTAGATCTATTCTTCCAGGGTCAAATGTTTTCATTTAGCAGCCCCTCGTCTCAACAATCTTCTTATTACTTGCTAATTGTCACTGATTAATAAATTAGCCTTCTGGCTCATCAGCTGTTCCTCTCCCTCACTATCCATCCCAGCCCTCGCTAATACCCAAAAGTATGTCTACTTAACACTCAGACTGCACTGTCTACCCGTGTGGGAGTTACACATTGGGTTATTCTTTTGGATCATTTGTAAGTGTGGTTAATAATGTGTTGGGTTTCGTCTAATGTACTTACACACGTATGTCGGAGGGGTCAAACAGATAGGAGGTCTAAGGAGGTAGTTAAACCGCACATTAGTTTTTCCTTTCATGTTTACAGTAGTAGGTCGACGGAGTCGCGTGTGTATACTTCCAAGCTGTGCTCAATCACACCTAAAGGTATCTTTCTTGCATTGTTATGAAATCTGCGTCATAATCGTCTCTTGCCATCTTCTCTCTCTCTCTCTCTCTCTCTCTCTCTCTCTCGTTCAACCGTCCACAGAGACGCGATCGCAGCCTCCCCATATGCCATCCTTTCGTACACTGCAGTCGAGTGGTGGCTCTGCATTAAAACAGTTATACCACTGCATACAAATTACGAGGCTACTAACTGATAACTATCTGCACTACACAGATACGAAGCATTCCTATAATACTTCCTAAGCAACTACCCACTTAAATTATTGTTACAGAGTTAAAACGTTGACATTATTTTGCCAGTATAATGCCTTGCTGGGGTAAAGATAAATCCCACTAAATTATACTAAATGCTCCTAGCTCTCAAAATCAATGTACTACCATAATCATGCATAATCAGAGTTGATTATCTCATTCATAGCTTTTTTTTACCTGTCTTACTCAATCACTGATTAGTGGTTTCCTTCCCCTCTCCGAACTGACATTAAGTTTGTCATTAAAGCCTTCGACAGCTCTTGATTTCTTCCTTATTTGACGCTCCTGCGAGTCCACGGTAAGCTGTAAGTCGTGTCTGTCTGGGAAAGCATAACAGGGAATATTGACACGTTGGTTTTGGTACTAATTTTGTGGAACAAGGAGGCTTGTATGTACGGAGTACACTCTACGACTGCGGCTGTATTCCATATTGAAATATTGATGCAAAGTTTTTCCTTTTTTTTTCGATGACAAGAAAGAGAAACACCTTTATTTCTTACCATAGGGTTGAAACACGTGTAGGGTAGTGAAGTTGGTAAGTGCATCAAATACAGGAATTTACCTGCCTTCCTTCCTATATGATGGTCGGCATAGACACGTAGAATCCTACGTAATACTGTACTGTACACTGAGTGAGTACTGCCACGAGAAGAAAAAAGGAGAGCTGGACAGAGTCTTAAGTCTTTAAGCACGGTGATAGTACGGAGGAATGAGAGGTTTCGTAGAGATCCGATGGTTGCTATAGTGGCAGAGATACTCTCAAGTATCTCCTGTGTACTGCTGACTTTAATGTATACATCGTGGTATCTCCTCACATCAAATGATGAGCAGAGAAGGTTTAAAAAACAAGGCAGAAAGGAAGGGAGATTTCATGAGTCCTTTTGTTCTCGCGGGCTTGTCTTTATTTATGAGAAATGTCTATGTAGACATTCATGGTGGAGGATCGTGCGCTCGTATACCATCTCTGAGGACAATAGTTCACGGACTGTGATTAAAGACTCTGATAACCATTCCATTCACTGCAAAAGATTCTAGTTTTGCGCTCAATTGAGTTACGTTTCATGGTAAATTAGCATCTCGATAAAGACAAAGACAAGATTCTACAAGATTGGCAGAAGATCTCCCTTATCTTTATGTACAATTTCTAATCTCAGATTCACGGACAAGCACCAGACTCCTTTTCACTTTTTACACCCTTTTATATACCCTCAGACGGATTAGAGACTCAACTTCTTCAATGTCCAATAATACATGGATACAAGGGATGAAACAGACCCCTAACACCTCTGCCCAAGATGGGATGACCCCACGTTGAAAAAGTTACACATAATTCAGCTTCCGGATAAGAGTTTTGGGCTCTGCTGGGGTTGTTGTAGGGAACATTTAATTCCGTTTAAAAGTCCAGCTACGCTACGATCTGTTAGAAGGAGGGCGTGTTGGAATACCGTGTCTGTATTTCATTTGAACTACATATATTGAGTAAAGCCACCAATATCCGTTACGTCAACTAATCAGTGCTAGCCAATATATACATATACGTAGAAGCAAGGGGTCAAGTTAAAGAGTGAGAGAAGGGAACATGCAAATTTGAAAAATTGGAACTGACAGAACCTATCAACTTGACCATTAGTGGGTACAGCACATGCAGCCAAGGAGTGAGTGAGGAAGTAGTAAGTAGTGGATTTCAATTCACGCTATGATTAATTCTTTTTTTTCCCTGATAGCAGCCACACACAACATTTACGGGTCCGAGTGTTCAGATGCAGATAGTGCTCGAGTGCATTCTAAAATTACTCACAACTGCATGCTTCCATAGACCCGTGTGTGTGTGTGTGTGTGGATCTCTCGTCCGTACTTATAGCCTTCGCCCGTGGTCATAATTCGAGGTGAGTGTCTATAGTGAACGGGACGGGGAAGATATGAGTGGATGCTGTGGGAGCTCCTCGTGGAGAATCTGAATGCGAGAGAGACGCTCCGACTGGCACTTGGCTCTCTGGCTTGGCTGGTGGAAAAGTATTTTTACTCGGGACGAAGACTCTCTGTGACCATCTCGTCGACCTGGCAACCTTTGAAACTGGTGCCCAACAGGGGTCCTTGAGAAGGGCTTCAGCACACCTAGCCTCAACTGACACATTTTTGATTCGAAAACCATCGCGAGATCTTTGTGTTCGAAGAGATGCAATCCATCCTGATCCATGCCAATGGTTCACTTAAGAATGTATGCTCGTAAACAAGAATCTCTCTGTATATGAAGACTCAGTGACATGGGAAAGATTCCTCTTCTTCTTCTTCATCTCCCTCTCTGTCTCCCTCCCTCCGAACACTGAGCACTAAGAGAGGCTGCAGAGAGAAAGACACGAGCATCTTGCATTCCTGTATTTTATGAAGTAATAATAATATCAAGTGGAGAAATACTCGAATGAAACTATGATATACTAGTGGAAAATAGTTTCCTTTCCCACATCAAGTAGGGAGATGGCTCAAGCTCTTTCTGCCTTCCTTCTTCTTCTTCTTCTTACCGGCCCCGGCTGACTAAATGGCTCAAGTGTACTTAACCCGATTTACCCTAGTTTGAGATGGGACTGAGGACCCAGCTGGATGCTGACGACTCCAACAGAATTTGATAGTGTAACCATGGAACTGCCTCGTCTCAACCTCTCTCTCTCTGTCTTGTCCAAGTCCCTTCCACTAGATCCTTTCCTTTGTAATTCCCCCTCCTTCTCATTGTCTGGACCTGTCTTAAGATTCTTATACGAAAAAAAATAAATATTTTTAAAAGACAAGAATAATAATATCCGGTTAAATCTTGGGTTTATTATTACCTACAGCTCCCATAGTTTATAGCTCCCTGGAGGAACATTCCTTGAGCCTTGAGCCTTTTAATGTCTAATTCAAATTTAACCTTTCTTTCCCTTTGGTGACAAGAACATGCACCCGCGGGGACTGGGGATACAGATCCGTGTAGTGTGGTTGGTTTCAAAATACAATTAGGAATGTTCTACTGTGCTTGACTCGTGTGCTGAAACCGGTCATTATAAAACGCATTTCACCCTTTTCTAAATGTCATGACGGGGATAGAATTACTATCTACAGTTACAGAGAGCAGTGTAGTAGTGGTTGCTGCATTTAGACTTGGTCACCGTTAAAAAAAAAATAAGGTTTCATTGCATCATTGCATTGGAGTGGTGATTTACATACACATTTGCAAATTGCAGAACTCTCTCTCTAATTCACTTTGAAGACTAAAGCATCTCTAGTGGCACTAAAAATCAAAACGTTAGCGTTTACAGCGAGAGGGAGAGAGACAGCTCGGAAGAGTTAACAGTTAACTAATAGCTGTTCATGTTGATTTGACGACTACTACTCCGCTTGAGAGGAGTGACACATCAGGATTAAAGAGGCAGTTGATAAGTGTACGGATGTACATACATGCATTTGAAGATCTCAAGAATATATTAATGGAATTATGTAATAAAATATTCGATGTAGGTAACTATACTTTTACACTTATGTACCGCCATTAGCCATTCTACTTTGTGCAAAACAAGTCTCAAACTCAAATATTAATGAATTGGACGACTTCCAAAGACAGACCAAATGGTGAAGGGTATACTTGTAGGCATACCAATGATTACAGCGTCGGTGAAGAAGCATTCTGACTCAAGTCCAGCCTTCCCTTAATCTCGTTTTGACGGCAAGAATCCCCACAATCAACTTTTGTAGGTACCTTTAGGCTGCCAAAAAGTGCAAAAACCGCCCTTATAAACATTTTTTCAAAAATAGAAAAATGGTTATTTATACTTTTTTCGAATGTGTAAATACCAGTTACACTATTTTAAAAAATTATAAATAGCAGTGTTACTAGTTTAGAAATGTGAAAATAGCAATTTTACACACTTTTTAAAACATTGTTAAAACTTGTACTTGAACTCTTTATAAACAAACACATTTGTTAGGTACAAAGTTGATTATTGGGCCCTGTGTCAAAATGAGATTAAGGGGACGCTGGACGTATGGACATCACAATGCTTCTTCACCAACGATATGCCTATAGCAGTCTACGACTGTAACACTAAAACAAAAGGAAATACAGAAGGGGTCATCAGCTTATTGTCACTCCCCATGGTAGTGGACTTTCTAGCTTTATGGGAGAGCTTTGCTATTAGTTTTAAAAGGTTTGCTGAAACTAAATTAACTCCTGGAATCTTCCGCATTATTCCAATTTTTTTTTGCTACTTTTTGAAACAGATTGCTTCGCATTCTTACGGGTGGTAGTTGAGCTAAATGAGAAATTGATGTTCGTGAAAAGGTTTCTTGGATTAATTCGTGAATTTCAGGTTAAAAAGTGCACAATTATCAACAAAAAATGTCAAGAATGTTACTGAAATGGCATTATTCTTTGATAATTGAATATATCAAGTTATGAACAAAGTACCTACGCGTAAAAGTATCCAAGTAGATAATGTTCCCAGAGTTGCTTGGAAGTGCACTGATAAAGTTGAACTTGAATCTTTGGAATTTGAAATTTGTCGGTGTGTTTTTTTTCAAAACCGCATTTCTATGATACATTCATAAAGTTTTGTCTTGTTCATAAATTTAATGTATGTGTACACAACATGTTAAACTCTTGTACAAGCATACATAGATGTAGAATCTAGAGCTACGTTATGATTTTTGCAATAAAGGCTGATTTCCAATGGCACACTATGAGTAAATTGAAGCATGTACTTTAAAAGGCCTTGTATACTTGGTCTATAACCGTTAAAGCCAGGATTTTTTCAAGAGGAGGAGTAAAAAGATACTCAAATCACACCCTGAGCATAAAACAAATTAGAAATGAAATTATCATAAATTATATTATGAAGAACTGCGTGGAAGCTCCTATGAACGAGTGTTTCATTGCAGTGGTTGTACACTCTGAGTCTACATAGGTATGTATATACAAAAAAAAATTTAAAAAAAAAACAAAAAAAACTTTGCATGTCTGCTGCCAGAGTATGTACATTGAGGGGTAAAAGGGATTGTAGTGGGACTGGAGGAGAGGAGGAAGATTTCCAAGTTGAGTGAATAATACTACATGACGTCAGTATATCTCCATATACACGCCTTCACTTAACTCTCTTGAATCATAAGTTTGAGGCGATGGCAAGAGTTTGTTTGAATTACTAGCAGACGCTATATTTACATGTGGTCAACGCTACTTTATGCAGTGTTATAATGGTAAACACCTTGTTTTAAGATACTTACGACTTACAAACAAGAAAAAATCTACGGTTTTTTTCCATTCTTTTCTTCCTCTCATTTAATTTTGTGTCTGTACGACGTGTGCAAATTGTGGCCCTCAAGTTTGTAGGTAAGTGTACATACCTATATATATTATTATGAGATAGCATAGGGGAATTGAGGGTGAAGAATTTGTTGCTGGCTAAGATAATACATCAGATGCACCATGCCATGCGATGAGTCGATACCGATTTATAATGTAAAAACATATCAAGTGCTCATGACCTTTGTATTAACAGCGTGTGGTGGAAGCAGCAGCAGAGCAAAGATCATCCTACTTACATACAATAAGGGCAGGCCTCTCAGTCGTGCCCGGTTAGTATGTGCTCTACCCTAATTTTCTGGTGTCAAGAATGGGCTTCCATCTTCCATGGCCTCTACCACCATCTCATATCCCAGTCACTCTAAAAACCAAAGATTTTGTTAAGGTTTAAGTTGCTTTTGCATTACAAATTCCGACCCTTGAATGGAACGTTTGAGCGATGGATTACTGTACAGAATTTTACCGAAAAACCACTAGTTTACGTTTATTTTACATAAACAATCGGATATTTAAAGATTTATGAGCTTATTTACTTAGTTGCTTAATATCCGTAATGTAGGTACCTACCTATGTATAGTTCCTTACCTGAATATACTGTAGTTAGACCAACGTAACTAGGTATGTACATACAAAATTCAATTCTAATCTTTCGGCGTAGAGGACAGCTGAGACCTGTGCCGGAAAAAGTCCATTGAAACAATCCCACGAACCGTGCTG
>JAQFZC010002982.1:0-20540 GCA_034695205.1 Dicyrtoma fusca
GTTGTCCGGTCGGCAAGTTGGTCCGTTGGCAAGTTAGCCCGTCGGCGAGTCGTCAGTAGGCGAGTAGTCCGCAACCCCCGAAAGCCGCCTCACTCACGACCACGACACACGAAGAGGGAGTTAGGAGATGGGAAGGTAGTGTAAGGAATGTGAGAGATACAGGGTCCCACACAACTATTACACCCTCCCATTAAGCTCCTTTAAGTGTACATGGAGCGTGGTGGAAGTGAAAATACCTCCCCGAGGAAATCCCAGTGTACAGTCTGTCTCCAGATCCAGACACGGCACTAAGGGGAATAAAGTTACTCTGCCTCATTTCTTCATGTCCATTAACCTTGTAATTTATAGGAAACGAAATGAATGTCAAACCCTTTCCTCCTTATCCACCATAGTTTCAAGCGGTTTACACAATTTAAATTTCTCCACGACATGGGAATTAAGGCCCAAGCACATCCATCCGCACCACCGCCAACAGCCACACAACAGACATCCCAAGTACTCATTGCTCATCATTTTTATTTTCTCTGCCATGCCAATTCCATCCATTTTCCAAGAAATTCCCACATTTTTCTGATTTACTCTCTCAAATCCGTAGGCCGTACAAAACACAAATCAGAGATCTCAAGCAAGTATGGACAGGCTTACATATTGTGGGTGAAGGACCATTCTGTGCTAAGTCCAGTCCCCACTTAAAAGTATTCTGACACCAGTACCAGTCCAGCGTCTCTTCAAACTTGTTTTTACCTTGTACTTACGTGTTTGCAAAAAGAGCAAAACCAGTATTCACACTTTTCCAAAATAGTAACATTAGCAATTAAACTTTTTCAATGCAGTACAGTTGGTATATCTAATATACTCTTTCGACATAGTAAAACCGTTATTTACGTAAAAAAAATAGCATTCACACTTTTTATGAAGACATCTGCAGGTAAAAAGTTGATGGTTGGGACTTGGGCCAAAATGACATTGAAGACACGCTGGAGTAGCGTAGGAGTGGTTTTAAGCGTGGACTGGACTTGCCTCACAACGCCCTTTCAGCCGCGATATATTCTATGACTTAATTTACTACGGCAACAAGGAGTGTAGTTGGCTGGCTGCACATTTCACAGGATTTTCCTTGAGGACGAGACAAGTAACATGTGAGCCGAGGCTGCTGAAGCGACCAGGGCAATTATTTGCAACTTTCTTAATCGGAGTCAAGTGGATACCTAAGTTACGCAGAGGACCACGTAGTGAGTTGTTCCAGGAAAAAATATTTCCCATCCCAACACTTACATCGTCACATAAATTTCCCGTTCCGCTATATAACCACGTCCAACTGCCATCGATTCTCCTTGGCAATTCAGGAAATGCTCGATACACACACAAGCACGTCCACCTGCGTGCACGCAAGTAAAAGTTGGACTGTAGCACTGCTTCCCACGGAGAAAAGGTGGCAAAGTGGAAGGCAAAGGGAAGGTAAAAATTGAAAAGTATCGAGAGCATTGCGTAATAAATTCCGTGTGTCCTCATGTATTTATCAATCCATAGAATAGAAATTGGACACGAGCCAAATGACTGAGTCAGCCAGGAAATGCTGGCCTCTTCTCCCGGGGAATCATCATTTCTAAAGCAACTACCACATACGTACCATGTGCCTCTGATTTTTCACTCCTCTCAGCTCTGCCTTCTGCACTTTGGCATTTGCGATACACATAAAGATCCAAGACACGACTGATGGGCCCTTTCACTCTTGCCGCCAACTATGCAATGGCACGTTCACTTCAAAACTCCGCATTAATCTAGATTACCCACACTGCTTTTTTCACTTTTCTCTTTTGTCTGCAAACTGTAAACATGTTTTTTCTACGATGTGCATGCATCAAAACCGCAGATGTACTTGCCGGTAGGTTCTACGCCACCCACCCTCACTTTTTACTCTCAGACAGCAGTCGTGTCTTCCAGCTAGAAGTGCAAGTATAATTCATTTCAATCAATTTATTTAATTTATTTATTTCCACAAGCTCTACCAGATCAATATGCGGGGAATACTCAGTGCACGTTAATCCAAAGGAAAACGGTTAAGGATCTCTTATTACATGGCCAAATGCTTATAAATGACATTTCCGGGTTATGATTCAAGTTAATCATTGGAAATTGTCTGCTGAGGTGAAATCCTCCTTACTTCCCCGTAACGTACGTTTATGTTCCTGGAGGCAGAACTAACTGCATTTATCAGTAGTACATTACGTTGAAAGGGACTTCTTTGGCACTGATTTCCTTACTTTTAGAAACTTTTCAGATGGGTAGGCATTGCTATGTACATGGCAACTTTACCATCTTCCAGGAATGCCAGTGAGGAATGAAAAGTAAAGTGGAAAAAATAATAATGTTATCTTTTTTGTTCTTTGAAAATTTTTAAACAGTTCTCTGCTCGTCAGTGCACAAATCCTACCACTCAACACACACTGCTCGACCCGCCTGGAATTTAGGAATATTCTCTCCTACACACCAGAACCAGCGGCAATAGATTCTCATAAAATCATAGCTGGAGTGTGTGTCTGGGCTTCCCTACGTGTTCCTTGAGCCTTTACAGACAAGACAGCTCGTAATGTGTTCTCTGGCGAAGGCTGCTGGAAGTTTGTCTGCTAAGTGGACAAGAAGTTTTCTCAACCACATCCATGGAGATGCGAACTCAACTACAGGAGTCTTGCACATATTACTGTAAAGAAATCGTCTTCTCAAAGTGTCTACATGTCATGGTTCATATCTTTTAGAAATGATAATATCGGTTTTTTTCGAAAAATTGTAATATATTTTACCACTTATTACGAAGTGCAATATCACATTTTATTACTTTTCAAAATGTTAATACCAAGTTTTGTCTTTTTTGAAAAAAGCATGTATGTTTTACACTTGTATGAAAATCATATTTAGAATTTTTGTAAGCATGTAAATTCTTACTTTGATCGTTTTGGAAACAACTCAAGTGATACCAAATTGTACAGTCGCATTTGCAAGGTCCTCTACAGCTACAACCCACGAGGGTCACAGACAGATATGTACGTGGCACATACAGTTATGAACTGGCTGGTCGGGTGGCAGTGGCGGCAGCAGTGCAGCGGTGTCGGCGAGACTTGTGCGAATGACTCTCATGTATCATGAGAAGAACCTGCGAGGGGAGAAGATGGCTCATAAAAATAGCTATAGATATAAATTGTGACGGACTCAGAAGGAGAAGCCCCATTCTGATCCCAAGACATGCCAACCAACCGACGTCTATTCCATATATTTCTCATTTATATACGTTTTCAACAAAAAAGCTCAGTTTCTCATAGACAGTATATCAGTGGATCTCCGGAGATGGTAGATAGAGAAATGCAAGCAACAATAATATCCAGCTTGCTGCACTATTCTCTTTTGTAAGTAGTCCTTTCCTTCTCTCTCGTCGGTTGGGTAACAAAGTTTCAAGTTGAGTTCCGAGATTCTTTCTCTTCCACTCTCCTCCTGCTCCTCCAGTCTCAATTCTGATTCGGTCACTACACATCCTGCACTTGTACTTCCTCGTCCTTGTCAGCCACGTGAATACATACACACAACATCCAGCGGATATGCACGCTCTGCGTCCTTCTCCTTGGCTTCAACCAGCACATCGAGGCTCAAGATGCATTCTATCGGGCTCAAGTCCATGGCCTCTTATTGTCAAACCTTGTTCTTATTTGCTTACAACAAGTGTTAAAATACAAATTTTACTTGTAGTTCCAATGTGCAAAAGTGGTGTTTGCACTTTTGAAAAATAGTAAAACTCTATTTACACTTTTTTTAAATTACTAGCAATGGTACTTACGCTTTTTGCAAAGTAGCAAAAATGGTATAGTTGTATTTTTTTTAAAGCAAATTAATAAAAATTGAGTAGATGGGACTTACTTGAAAATTACATTTAGGGGACACCTGGACTTATACTTGACAATGCTAGTAAGCGGAAGAGCTAGACTTACGACACAAGACCTCGTTACCGAAGATATGTAGGAACACAGAGCATACACAGTGTACATAGAAGCATTAAAAGCCATGGAGAAAGCCGTATCTTCTTGTGTTGTGTAGTTTGATTCGTGGTGGTCGTCATGAAAGAATAACGTTGGCTGATGGAAAGTAGTCAACGAGGAGAGCACCCACAGAAGAGTATCGTCCAGGGCGAAGAATTGGAATCGATGGGCTTGTCAGTGGAAGAAGAAAGCAGAGCAGGTCGCTTGGCTACCATGGAATGACTCCGTATGCACTCCCGTGGACGCCCTCGGTGGTCATGAGTCAGAAGTGAAGCGCGAGTAATAGAATCCAAGCGGGAACGGGAAAGTCAATGCAACAAAGTGTGTAATCACTACATAAATACATGTAAGAAGAGCAGTGTGTAAGTAATCTTGGCATTGAGCTCAAGTCATCATCATCCCAACCAAGAAGAAACAAGGGAAAGTCACCCCAGACACGAGAGGCCATAGGCAGTAGGCGAGGACATGGCTTGTTGCTCCCCACAATGCACACTGCACTGCCTCCAAAGAGAATATTTGAAAATAAAAGTTTTTCCCCAGTCGCAGTATCTATGCGAAGGACTGCTAACTGCCTGTCACTCCGACTACTGTCAGTCAAAGGGAAAGTCCAATGGAGCCTAACACCCTCCGAAACTCACCCCCTCCCTCGCTTCCTCTCGCTTTCTTCACTCCGCACTTTCTCCGCCTCATCCCACTGTACTTTCAAGAAGCTACGCTGCAGTATGTACCTCCTCGTAGTCGCTTCAAACTTTCCTTCCCACAGTCAAGAATTATATGGCGCATTATAATAATGGAGGAATTCATTGGACTGGAATTGGAAGTGAAATGGAAGCAAGTGAGTCAGCCACTGAGACAGACAAAGAGACATTTCTACCCCATGGACATGACTGGGTGCGGGTGCCAAATTTATAATGACAAAAGCGAAGATGCATCTTCCACCCTTCTTCCTTCAGCTTGGCTTCGACAGGGAAAAACTGCATAGGAATCCCATGGCCAGAACAGGCAACAATACTAATAACCACGGAAAATATCTACATACTAGGGACCAAGTGCCAGAATTTTCAGCCCATTACTCCCAACATTATTTAAACCAAGGGATGACTTGTGTCACCTATTTATTGATAATACGTTTGCGGAGCCACAACAACAATATGTAATCCTACGGTAGGATGCAGATACACGTAAAATGCACATGCCTACTGCAGATAGATAATCCCAAGTAAAAACCATAATGGCTCATACATGTGTAGCTCCTTAGATAAATTACCCTCCAGCCAACATTCCCATAAACCCACATTAGAAGAAGGCATTAGATTCTCTACTCCTTCCCATTAACTTGTAAATCTCAATCTCATCATATCCTTCCAAGATACGTACTCATCCAGGAAGGAATTTTAATTCTCTTTCTTCAATTTCGACAAATAAATGATAGCAGTACCAGTTCGTACTTCGTATCAGGACTCTTTCCCAGAGCACAAATTACAACAATACCGCAAGACAAACCTGTATTCAGAATCTGTGGAGAACCAAACGAAGGAAATACGAAATTACGTGCGTCCTTCGCTACGCCCGTTCAGATATTACAGGGGGCATGTAGATTACTCCTGAGTCGTCCTGTGGCTGTTGTTTTTGTTATTGTTGCATAATCTACTCACGAGACGCTCGGTAAGAAAATCATTCTGTGGGTGTTTCCTCTTCCTTTTGAGTCATAACGAGTATAAAATTGGATGATGGTAACTCGCTTAGCTCCACTCTTCCAGACGAGCAAGTGCATGGAGCACAGCCTGAGAGGAAATTAAACCAATCCAACCATTTTAAACGGCTGACTACGTCTACAAAGAAAAAACCAGAAACTATCTGTACACATGTTAAGACTTGAAAATTCAAACTCAATTACGTGTACCAGGAAATTGCATTTCTATTCTTACCTCTATCTTTATCTCCATCTTGTGACTACCCATTAAATTGAAATATGATTACATCTAATTATTGAGCCTTTGTTCCCACAAATCCTTTAATGGGCGCCCTAGGAGCTCCAGCTAAAGATTGTCAATCAGAGCTGAAGATGATTATACCAGGATCTTCCTTTGAAATACTACAGGGACCTCTCCCACAGTCTACATGTCACCCATTCCGGGTATTAGGAGCCTCCAAGTGCTATGTCCTACGATTTGGGATAGAAAAGCAGCTTGGAAAAAGGCGCAAATGAAAATACTGTTTTAAAAAAGGGTAAAAGCACAATAAAACCCTTTACAGAAGGAAGAAAAACCCGATTTCACTTTCTGAGGAAGTGTAAAACATCATACTCGCCCATTCAAAAAACATCAAAATATATTTGCACTTTTTAAAAAAGTTAAAAACATGGTAATCTACTTTTTAAAAAACTCCAAAATAGATTTAAGCTTTATGAAGAAGTGTAAAATTTTAATATCTGCCGTTTGAGAAAACACAAAAACATTGATTTAAACTGTTTAAAAACGCTGCTTAATAATATTAGCCTTTATACAAGGAAGTAAAACAAGATTTATTGAAAATCTGTAAAATAAGGTAGATAGATGTACTTCCATATTTGGAAATAGTTATTTCTCACAAATAGTCATTCGTGACAGGCCCCTTAGAGGGTCTCTGTAACTTGATTTTTTAAGGTTGGCTTGGAAGAGTAATGTAGCGCAAGGAAATGGTAAATCCTCACGGCCTGCTCTCTCCCTCTCTTTTGCAGCCGCCAAAAGAGTGACTGTAGGACGCCATGGGAAGTGAGGGAATGTGAAATGCCACCTTGGAGATAGAAGAGAACTTTGAATCCGGGCAGATGCGGAGCCAACACGTAGTTATGTGGGGAGTACACGTAGTTCTTTGGCTCAACTGAGAATTGACACCGTGCGATTATGTTCGGATGGGAAGGCAAAGCCAGCTCAGCCGTCCTTGGGCCTTCCTGATACGCTTGTCCTCACACAATCAAATGACAGCTTGAGGCTTTCCCTCCTTAACTGACCAAATAACAGGGACAGAGACAGAAGACCCAGGCAATTTCCCGTATCAATACCACGGCCAACTACCAGCGCCTTCCCCGTCCTCCGTCTCTGCCTCCTCTCCTTCTCCCCAACAGGATTCCCAACTCAACATTTCACAGGGTTACCTACTTTCTTCCTTCGCCATTAGTAAATGCATACCAGCTGCTCTTCTCTCGCACTAGTCTTACTCCCAACCAGCCTCACTTCCTCCATGCACAACTTCCTTCTACAATCCTAAATACTACCAGTTAACTACAACTACGGATCGACACGAGACTTCCAATCAGCTCCTTTCCCAACCAATTCACATGGTGCACACAATAGAAAAGCACACAGTGTCGGTTAAGAGTCAAAATGAGTTACGTTAGAATAAAGCAAGAAGCAAAATGGTGCATACCGAGAAACTCTGAAAACAAAAGTGGTGGGTATCCGTAACATACATACGCTGACAGGCAGCATGAATATGCACCGCTTTACTTTTAAGTGTTCCTGGAACTGCACCATGCAGCTTTAGGTTTTACTTGAAATAACCCAATTTTGCTTCTTAACCGACAATAGCTATCGATAGGTATCTTGACATTAGATAGTCAAGACAGTTTTATAGACACAAATACAAGGAAGGAGGAACCGATATTTCTACCTATTCTATCTCCACTAGGAATACATATGTAGTTTGGGACCTTTCACTTACAACGTCATAGAAAGGACTTTTTTGAAATGTGTGGAAACACCGCTTTACCGGATTACCACTTTCATGAGGGGCAAATCTGCTTTTATATTTTTTGAAAGGGGTTATATTATGTCTTAGTACTGTTTCAAAACATTATGCTAATTGTTTGCTATTTTCAAAGCATTCCACACTCAATTCCTAGGACGTAAAATTTGCAAGGCTCTTTATGCAAGAAACAATCCCAGGACTGTTAGCCCAGTCTGACATGACAGCCATAAGAAGTGGGAATGAAAATGAAGATCCCGTGTTTGATACGAGTGATGCTAAGTGAGAAGCCAATAGTTTCATCTGCACAGGGTACAGCGTCTGAGGAGGACGAGATAGGAAGTAAATAGCATGTGAAAATGAGCTGGACCAGCAAGTCTTACACTTGGCTGAACAAGCCGAACATGACGAAAGTTCCTCGCCTTCCCGTACAAAAATAACAATAGAAATATCAGTTGAAGGCGCGATGGCTACAGATTGTGAAGACAGGGAAAATTGGGAAGAGAATAGATTTGAGTGTCTCTTCGGACGGGGAAGAGCCTTCGTGTGAATGAGAAGAGTGAAGAAGGAGTGGTTGAGCGAGCAAGTCTTCAACCGCCTCTCACACGGCTGGTTAGTTCGGATGAGAGATGGAAAGTCCTCTCTCACTTCACTCTCACCACAGTACATGAAGGATGAAGGCAGTCAGTCAGACACTTCCATTCCATTTTACCCGTTTCCTCCTTTCCCTCAAAATCCTCCTCTTTACGTACAAGTTAGCAAATTACTATTACTATCAGCAAAACAAACTAGCCGGGATAACGGCGTAAGCCTCAGATTAAGAAGATTTGTAAAATCCTGAATGATGGAATTGAAGCAGAGGATTCAAAGCACAGTAACAACAAAATGTTAGCCCAAAAAATTTCATTTCTATTTTCATTGCATTGCTGAGCTTTTGGACTTTCATCCAAATCCTGGCTCAAACACAACACGCAAATGCCTGCAAAAAGCGCACGGATTACCGACATTCCTTGTACAGACATTTGCTGGTGGGTAATTTAGCTATATTAACTACGTACATATTCCTCTGTACACGCACTTGGTTTCTTCTGTTATACTGGGAGGCTTCCGCGTGTCAGCAGAGCACAGAATGTGGATCTAAATAAGTCGTTCCAAGTTTAGGAAAATAGAGTGAAAAGAGAAAGGAAATGACAGGAACTGACATAACATTGCATTGGAAGGGAAGGTCTCACTCGAGTCCAATTGATTCGGATCATTTGACAAAGTGCTCTTTGGCAGTATCGTCATCATTACGGATCGCGTGATACGCCATTTATAATATTAACTTAAACTGCTTATCCGCTGGAAGGGAAAGCAGCGGAGGGAAAGTCGGTCCACGCCTCCACCTCCCACACAAATAACACGAACCGTTCAAATCTCACATCAACACCACCCAGCATTTTTTATTTCTCTATAAACTAGGGCAAAAAAAGTGTCCGTGTCGGAAACTAGCAACTCGCACCAATATAAAGCATTGTGTTGTTCAAGAAGAAAGAAGGGGATTCTTTTCTTGGAAACCTCCATGAACTATCACACCCAGCCCTTCTTTCCTCGCTGTCATCAGTGCCAAGAAATAAATAAATAAAACAGTGGAGGAGTAGCAGAGGCAGTAATCACAGGAAATCGCATTCCCTCATTTCACTCGTTTATCAACAGCCAACCCTGTCGTACGTCATCAGTACACAGTGACTAGCTTTACAAGCAAAATATTTCCATGTCTCAAGTTTTCCCCGAATTCTCCCTCACTATAGGCTGAACTCTACGGAGAAAACATTGACACGGGAAGAGAGAAAGCAAACGTAAACTACTCTACCGCCATCCTTCTATCAGTGCATATGCAAAGACTACAGAAGACATCTCGCGCCCTTATATTAACTTCTATAATAAATTATGTTCGTCCACGTCTTCCTGGGTTCACGGTTGAAGTCTTCATTGGCTCGTGTGCAGATTCTCTGGCACACCAGGACACTTCATACATACGTTTTCCCTGTTTTACAACTCTATCTGTGCAGACTGGAGACCCAAATAGGTAGCTGCTTTCACTGTGGTAGCTTTCCCTTAATTTTTACGCACCAAGGGACTTTATAAGTGTGTGAGCATATAGACGTGTAGGACTTTTGTACAGGTTGTGTCTGTCGCCAAAACTTTGACGACTTCCTCTATGAATTTATTCAGTACTTCTATAAGGAGACAGAGAGTGTCCCAGTCGGTAGAAATTATAGGCAGAGGATGGACCTGTGAATGTCCTCCTGGCTGGCTGCATGAATAGGTGAGGAAGAGCGGGGAGAAGGACGGAAGAGACTCGTTTTTTTCTGGAGTCTGAAAGGAAAGGCGACTTGGTTGGGTGAATGAGTGAATGCGTGGGAGAGGAGAGCAGGGACTTTTTGAAAGGCGCCGAGGAAAGGGAAAGTGAACAAAAGAAAGCGCCGTTTATCTTAGGAGAGCAAAGCGTGTCTCTGACGTGGATGACGTTCTTCGGGACCCACTTCCGTATCTAATGCCTTTCGGACTCTCAACGCCACACGAATCAATCTTGAGTAGAAAAGAGCCGACAAGAGCCCAGACCCAGCACCAGTATCAACATGAACGTCACAAAAATGAATTCACTTCTTTCTTTCTTTCCTCCTTTCTCTCTTTCTTCCCTCGCTTCCACCCTACAGACGTGTTTATGAGTTCCTATGTGTGTTTCTGTCCATACACAGATAATGGTAATAATAGTCTCCATCTATACGTCCATTCATTCGCATTCCCTGCTAGTCCACGTGTATGAATGCAACACTATGATCAATAGCCCTATACCCCTCTTCCTAGCATGCTGAGGGGCCTTCCAAAAATGAAAGGCTTTCGAAAAATTCAAAATTATCAAGTTTCATAAAATGTAAAAAAAAAACACCAAGTTCGCGGTTTCAACAGGAGCAAAACTTAAAACAATTGCTAAAAACTATTAACTTTAAAAAAAAGGGAAAATGCTAAATTTAAATATTTAAAAAAATACATTTCAATGAAGTCACACTTGAAAAGTCCCAGTGCCAATAGGAACCTTCCTACACATGCAATACATTACACTGGACTGAACGTGGACGACGAGGCAGTGAAGTACATTCAGAGTCTGAAAACTCTCGCTTATTTTCCAATCTCCAGTAATTCTCATTGGGCTCAATCCCCGAAATCTATCAGATTCTCTGCACTCACATGTCAAGTAATTCAACCCTTGGGACAGCACCACCTCCTAATACAATCTCACGGCATCCTCCGTCCACTCGTCTTCACTTCATCTTCAGCCCAATAAAATGCAGTGCATGTCCCACGACATTTCTAACGTCCCGTTGTCCCGTATTAAAAACTTCTTGCCGGTGCAGTTTTGGTTTGTTGTAGCCCAGCATTATTTTGCAGTGGGTAGTTTTGTTATTTTGTCGTGTGTGACGTGCGAGGGAGTGTAATTCGGCTGAAGAGAGGACTTTGTCCACTTGGAGTGTTTGGTGCTGTGGGAACTCATGCCTATAAGTGTCAATAGAGAGTGAGCGTGTGGCGGCCACTGCAGCGCTTGTTATTCTTATGATACGCGTCGACCTAACACCCCGTTGTGTCAACTCCTTTTTCGTCACATCCTCAAACCAAGCTCCGCAGCCTGTCTTTTCACTATTACTCAGCACACACGACGCATTCATCTCAAGTGGAGTCCGTCCACTGCACACACGCTTTGGTGAACTTGACAGTGCAGTGCAAGGCAATGCACCGTGACTGTAACCAAGGGAAGAGGGAAAGAATGCCAAAATCCAGGAGAGCCAAATGCAAGGAAGAGAAAGCCAGGCCGACTGAGTTTATGGAAGTGCATAATATTTTCGTTAGTGCAATAATTTAGGGTGGAAGGCTGTCACATCCGCATTTATAAAAAACCTTTTCATTCATATTTCGCAGTCCCAGCTCAGCGGGTTCATGCTCCCAATAATAAACTGGGAAGTGGATATAAATTGAAATGCACCAGTCTGTGTGGTCAGAGAAATGGAGATGCGATGCACGTGAAGCAAATGTATACTCAACATACAGATGCGTTTGGAGTTTTAATGCATTCGGGGCTGGATTTGAAATTGGATGTTGTCTGTAATCCAAATGTTGACTAAATACACTGTGAAGCACAGTTGTGAAGGAATGAAATGGATGAATGGAAGGGAGGACCCATCGATCCGCCCACATCCAAATTATATATTTCCCAGTCATTGTGAGCAAAGTGCGTTTTATCATAAAAGTTGCCATTTCCCTGTATTTTCGCTTTCTCATTCTCATCCACTGTCTTGGTCCTTCCAGCGCAGCTCGTGGGGATGAAGGATACATTTTATATTCAATTATATTGTTTTGCTTGGCGTGTAGCGTAGACAAGGGAGCTTTCACTTTGATTGTTTGTAACCTCATCCGCATGGTCATTGGAAACATTTGGTGGTCGTGGTCAGAGCCGAGAATTAAATGCTGCTGTATGTACACGTCTGCAGATCCCAGGACAGGACGAAGGACGGCAATTGAAGTGGAATGAGGAGAGGAAGAGAACTTAATCAGAGGAGAATGGTCTCTGGATTCAATTTATTGACCAAGGCTGTAATGCCATGCATATTACACTCCTCACGGGTCTCCGGCCATTCCACTGATATCCTCGTGGATGAATTCAAATAGAAATTAGGGAATCTGGTTCTGGTTCTGCTACCCAGTGCACTTCCCATCCTTCCCGCACATTAGACTACAGTCACTGACGGACGTCCTTTGGCAGAGCGGAGCAGCGCAGAGGGCCAAAGATTTATTTTGATACGACGGAAGGGCTCCTCTCATCAAGTCCAATACACACGAGGAAAGATATAGCGTCCACTCCCACTCCTCCTATCACTGATCCCATAAAATAAATTGAATCCATCCAGCATATGTCATAACTCAGGGCCATACCCCATGTGTCATCCCAGCTACTCCATAAAAACAACTACAAATACCGAGCAGAAGCTGGAGCTCTGCTCTAAAAATACATGCACATTTGGGTGTCTATGGATGTGTGCGGTATTCGGAATAGAATTGTAGGGACTCTGTATCCGGCACCCACAAGTGCCCAGTCAGTCTGTCTCTGCACCAAGTGCCAACTAAAAAAGCCATATTCTCATCCCATTTGTTCTGTGTACAGTTGAATTGGATTAGCTCGTTCCCTCCGATTTGTTCTCTTTTTTTGCAACTTTCCTCGTGATCTTCAACTGTCTTCTAAGTCGAAATTGGCATGCGATGGAGCAGAGCCAAAGAAGGGCCATTAGAATTTAATAGGAGAGGACAACTAAAACTAAGCTACTATGTCTTGAGAGTGAGCGCTCGAGGAAGAAACAAAAAATGCTCTACACTTTCCCACTCCATCCTTTTACCACTACAGTGGAGTAGCCAAGTGAAACTAGAATTCCATCAAGTAACACACTCCGCTATGCTTCGCAGCAGTGTTCGCTGGACGATGGGCCATTTGAATTGAGAAACAAGATTTCATGAAGACGCATCCGCTTGGACTCTCAACATGCATGCATCGAGGGTGAAAAGGGATTGTGGGCCAAGTTCTGTATTAACTTAAGAGCCCATTTATTTATAAAAAGTGTAAACATCAGGCTTACACATTTTAAAATATAGTGTAAATACCTACCACTTTTGGTGTTTTCCAAATTGTTTAAATCCCACTCTTACACACCCTTTCAAAGTGTGTAAAAATGCTATGTACTTAATAACGATGAGTGCAAGTGCAAGAATGAGTAAAAAGGAGTATTTACAACTCTTGCTTGATAAAAAGCAGATTGGCGGGACTTGTGTACATCAAAATGACATTAAGGGGACGCTGGTCTTGCTTCAGAATGCTTCTGCACCGACGACATGGATTCCTGCTTCCCATCCAGCTAGGACATTCTCAGGATTAGTTGGTTGGATTGGGAAGGTGGCTATAAAATCCTCCTCGCTAATACATACGAAAGACTGTCTTGTTCGTCCGAGTCAATGGGGCAAGAATGGACAGAAACAACTTTGGCCATTTCACATTTGACAGAGTTCGAAGAGATCGCTTGGCTTAGCATCTCCGTCCAGTGGACGAGCTCTCCCATCAACTCCACGCTTTCACCAGCACCAGGCACATCTTCCTTGTATCTCCATTTCCCTGGAAAGATACCCAACCTAACTTCCTATCACTGCAGTCGCCCATTACCCAGGAAACAGACACTCCATGTGGTACACACATAGTCTGTAGTATTTCCTTTTCCCAGGCTCTTTTCACTCGCTATCATTAGCATGATTATAATGTAGCAGCTCAAAGGGGAAGTACCATTGGGATGGGAAAAAACTACAGCTCCGCCATATTATATGGCCCTTATGAATGTTGTATTTCCTTGTATACGGACGATGTATGTACAGGGGCATCGAACTGCGAAAGGAAAAGGCCGTAACACTAAACAGACTGACCCATTTAAAAGTCAAGAAGTCATCTGGGAATTTGATCGTGGACTATCACTACAAGTTAAAGTATCAATCTAACATACTCATACTGGGAGGTAGCAAACTACGAAGAGGCTACAGACCAGAAGCCTCACGTACTGTGTATTCCACTTCACAGAATTCCCATACTAAATATATCATTCCAAGTCAAATGCCCCAAAATATTCCCTGCATAGTACAGACCTCTAGAAGAGACGTTTTAGGCATTTTCTATGTTATTAAATTTCATAAGCCCCCAATATCTGTATTGGTAATAGTCAGCAAGAACACGGAGAAGCATAGTTTGAGTTTACTGGGGATTTCTGGGAAGGAGACTCATCTTGTCTTGATTTTATACTTTTGCCAAGTGAGTGTACTGTTCAGAGCTTAACGAGCATCGCAAAAATACACAATTATGTATATTGCCTGCTAATTCCAACTTTCATACATCGACACTGCAACCAAAACTCTATCCAAGGAGAGCCTTGCAAATATGACGTCATACTAATACAATTTGAGGTGAAATGAGTGATTTCCAAAACACATATTTTTAAAGAAAGGAAAAACATGATAATGGCATTTTAAAAAGTTGCAAAATATGAAATTGCACTTTTCCAAAGAGAAAGGTGATATCAATGTCTCAAAAACTTGCAAAACATGTCAAGCAGACATGTTAAGAAGACCACTCAATATGGCCACAGTTGGAAGATCCCCGGAAAGCAGTGCACATGGGATTTTGGGAATTGCGGAAGGAGATAGTGTAGCATGGGACGTATCATAAAGAATATAAGAGCCCTCCACATACGATGAGCCTAATAATAAAGTAATCCCCCACAAATACAAGGATGCAAGAGAATATTCAAATATCTCTATGGAGTGGTCTGGTTTCCTTTTCCACCAGAAATTCTTTTTTCCTTTTAATGTGATAAAAATGTGAATCGATTTTTTCTTGGAGCATACGCAGGCTAGCAGCAACAGCGTAATATGATTACGTACAAATGCTTATCTGGAAATTGTGAGATGGGTTCCCTTTCAGAAATTGTCCATTAATACTTAAAAACCATCTTTTCTGTATACACTCGTTCATGTCTTCCCATTCCGTATTTCAAGAAACTAATCACTTGATCGCTCTAATAATACCCGTATTACACTCATTTTTATTCCCATATCCAGAGCCAGATTACGGGGATTAGGATTATTTCATGACTCACCAGTTTATTAGGCTCCATTTATTTTTACTTCTATCGGGTTTTCATCGGGAACGCTTGTGTTGATATGCACTGGAAAAAGGAATGGCTTGGCCATTACTGCCCCATATTTCTCCTTCATCGCATCATATTAACAACTGGATACATTCCAATGCATAACAAAATAAGAATGATATGATGCTTATGGGCTCGTAGTTAATACACAAGAACAAACAAGATTGCCTTTAGTATTAGGGGTCTTTCAACTATGACGTCGTACAACTGACTATTTTGAAATGTCCAAATACCACGTTTTACACTCTTTCATAAAATTTAAACCAATTTTGGCATTTTCTGAAAAGGATAGGATTATGTTGTCCCTTTTTTCAAAGAGGTTCAATCAATTTTTGGAGTTTTAAACTTCCACGAGAGAAAGACAAACTTTATTAAAAGAAAAAACAAACGGACGTATTGTTAGTATAAGCTTCATAATATATATTGTCAACAATAATTCATGTATGTTATAACATTATAATTAATTAACGTTAGTAAAAGTGTCTAGGAATCAGGAGCACTAGAAAATAAATGGTGAACGCGTATTTGTACTGACTTCACCAGCACGGTGATAACAATATCTTCTATCAGAAATGAAGTCAATCCCTAAAATTTCCGAAGATCTTTAAGCTTTTACAATTTTTCATTTTTGCCTTTTCTCCCCAATGCCAGTATTACGTTGGACACCCTTTCAAAAAGTATGTATTTCTTGAAAAGGCAAATAATATGGTTTTATAATTTTCAGAACACTACTATCGTTTCCTCTTTTTTCCCAAGCTCTTTTCACATCAAAATCCTACGACGTCATATTTGCAAGGCTCTCTGTGTGCACTGTACCTTCCACACTGCATTTTACTTGTTGGAGGAAAGAGTGCAACGCATGCAGAAAAAATCTCTGAACAGAATTTATGCTCAACCTCAACTTCCAACTTGGAGATATATCTGTAATGTGGCTTGAAAGTGGATCTCGATACTAATGAAAATGGAAAGGATTATCGAAAATTTCAAAACCAATATCTTGTCTTTCTTCCCATTGTGGTTTCTAAATTTTCTCTTGCCAGGAGATCTTGGTAGAAAGGATGAACATGAGATTCAGTTTCAGTCTGTCGACAACCATAGGTATGAAAATACTGATATATATATAAATTCGTATTTACTCACATGGAAGATGGAAGGAGCTTTATTCATTCGCCACATGCTATAAATTTCCAATTTTTTCCCAACCACAACGTGTATGGCCTCAAGAGCTGCTCCACTAACGTAAAAAGATTTCCATGTGCAGACGAGTGTGTGGGTCTAGGACTGGAGATCCACTCCCACTCCAGATATTATATTAATACTGGAAAAATAATAATAATACCCTCCTTCCCCATGGCTTTCACTTGACTAACTCTATCCCCGCATCCAGTCCAAGGCTGCATCATCACAACGGAATTCTATGGATTCTAACAAAGGACTTCTCCTCTGCCTCCGTCATCTTCATCCTTCATCTCTGTGTACACAGAGACTCAGCTAAGCCATGTCATGATGCACTTCCAAGTTTTTTAAGCCATAATGAAAAATCCATTGTATCCGTAATAACAACTAATACTTTGGTGATATAATGAGACACACCAGTCAGTATGGAGTCCAACCACAAAATTACAAAATCAGCGCATTTACTTTAGCTAGCTACGAATAGACACCTGTAAAGAAGGGGCTCACAATGCAGCATCGAATTTATTTACTAGACGTTTTATTCCGGAGCTATCGTTAAAATTGATGATTGCCTCCGTTCTACCTCCGTTCTGCCTTTAATAAAGCAGTACCATTACTTAGTGCAACACAAAAGGGTCATTCCACGTAATGGATAATTAAGTAGACCCACTTCAACAATTCTCACACTTCTATCAAAATACATATCGCCGGTGTAGAAGCACTGTGGGGTAAGTCCGATGTCCCGGCAATGCCAGTTTGAAGTAAATACCAATATTTTCATTTTTATCAATTTTCTTACAAATGATGCAGGTTAGCATGATTTTTACTACTTTTCTACTTTAAAAAAAGTACAAATATCGATTTTAGTACAAGTTCAAAAAAGTGCGAACACCAGTTTTAGGATTTTTTAAAAAGTGTAAATACCAGCTTTACAACCTTTACAAAAGTACAAATATCAAAACTGGCACCTATGTAAGTACCGTAAATGATCTATTACTACGCGGGTCTCCATTAATACGCGGGTATCTAATTGTATGCGGGGGTCTGAGGGTCTGAATGGAATAATGCACGGGTCTCCAATAATACGCTGGTCACCGGAAGTAGTTTCAGTGTTTAAGTGTACAGAAATTAGTGTAAACCTAACTTTTTAGCCACTGAATAGCTTGAATTGAATGACACATACGTTTAAGTCGCTTAAAAGTGTCAAAATTCTTGTTTTTATCCTGTTTATTCCAACTAAATTCATAGTAGTAAAACGGTTAGTTTGAATAATACGTGGGTCTCTATTAATGCGCGGGTCTCTAATTGTACGCGGGGGTCCAAGGGGCTGAATGGAATAATGCGCAGGCGTACTATTAGAGAATTTACGGTACATGTGAAAAAAGTAATTACCACTTCAACTATTTTGGAAAAGTGCGAACATCATCTTTACTATTTTTGAAAAGCTTAAATACCACGTCTGCACTCATACGTACATATTTACCCATGTTCACCATATACATACAGATCTATAGCGGGCGGAAATTCGACAACTTGCTAACACATCTTTTATAATGGTTGTGCAGATTATCTGTAGAACAAGTCTTGTAAACGTACCTTCGTACCACTAACATTTTAACTTTTTGGAGATTTTAGCACTCAAATTAATGTGAACAAAAAAGTGGTAACAGCAGTGATGTTAATTATAAGGATAAAGAAAGGCACTGAAGACCCACACTAACTGATTGATTAAATGCTGGTAAATAAATATAACGTGGTAACGCAAATGGTGGACTAGTCTAGAAGAGAGGCATAGAAGACGTCTGTACTATTGAGCACATGAGAGACATGGGAACTCGTTAATTTAACTCAACCACAGTATAATCGACTTATTTGCGAGCTGCTTCCAAGCCCGTAGTTTCCACTCCACATTCTACCCACCCATGTATTATTCACCAACACAGTATCAACTCAAATCTCCTCCTTTCCCCAATCTCCCATTCTGCAAGGCTACTTCGGTCTTGTCAAGCCTATAGGCATAACCTAGGTAGTATATTTACAATAAATATATATCTACGTGCAATCCATGGAATATAGCATGACACTACCGCAGAACAAACTTGAAATAATCGTGCTACAAAGAGAAACAAGAGCGTAGGAGTGAGTGGCGGTGGGTGAAAGACTCGAGTTGCTTCCACCAGCAGCTCACCTTACTTCCTCACACGTAATCTATGAATTCCTAATTCCGAATAATGAATGTGCTCGCCGACACAGCAGCCAACAGCAGCTCCCAAGTCTATTGGAGGTGCTATCTGGTTATGTAGGCACACAGGGAGGCACTCTCACTTCTAAGGATCCTTCCAAATACGACCTCAGAGAACTGAATTTTCAAAAATTATTAACTATGTCTACGTCACATCTTTTACACCCTTTACAAAGGATAATGCTTGTCTTTCTGGCAAAATGGAAATTTCATACTTTGCAATAACGCTTCAAAGTGTTGCTATCACGATTTGTCTTTTTTAAAAGGGGTACCTGATAGAATAGTTTACACTTTTTTAAAATATTACTACGCATTGCATTTTATGAAAAAGTGTAAAACTGTGTTTTATAACTTTTGAAAATGTTATTATCCCGTTTTGCCCTAACTTTCTAAACGTGTATATTAATGCTTTGAGCCTTCTGAAACCTGTTCAGTGGACTCAAAGGTGTACAGCGTCAGATTCGCAAAGCCCCTAATGTGAGCCTAAGACCGAGTACATAAGGTGTGTAGGAAGGGATTTTCTATACTGGATACTACAAAGATGAATGGGAAAGTTGAGTAGTTGACGAGGCGCGTTGGTTCGGGGCGTATTGTTTTGTAGTGTAAATGCAATTATTGGAGGATTGGCGGGCAGCCTGGAGAGGATGTGTGGAGCAGTGAAGCGTGGCTCGGTTGACGGCGGAGAGAAAGTAGAGCGAAGGGTACAGCCAAGGCAGTGGACGGAAGACAAGTCTTTTCACGGCAATGATGCCACTCACCTTCCACTCCCGATCTCATCTCAGGAAAACATATTAAATTTAGGATGTGGGTGCAGAAAGAGTTGGATTTCCCCAGACACACACCCACACAGTCCTTCGCCAACTACAGGCTCAATGAATTATGAGAAGACCAGTGCAGCACACACGTCCATACACACCTCCTGTGTCCATAAGGAACTCGCACCAGCCAACCCGGGAAATCGACAACTCTGTACAAATAGAAACCCTGTTTTCAGAGAGTGAGTCATTGTTTTGACTGCTATAAAGTCCGTCTCGCTGCCCTCCTAAGATAACCTTTCATATATTGCCGGGAGCGCAATCTCAGAAGGAAATCTCTTAGCACAACTCAGGTCAGCCTCGCAAAATGCACCTCATATTATGTTTCTTCCTCTGAACTGGTGGGCACAGCCACTACCCACTTTACGATCCTCCTTACCAAGGTGAGTTACGATTAGTGCGAGCTTCATTTGTTTTCAATTCTGATTTGTGAAGGGTAAATGCCCGGTGCCTTCATATATTACGATTCAACTTCCGAAGTAAACACACTTCTCGCACGGTTTTCCCATAATAAATGGGAAATGGGTTTCAAAATAAAAATGGCTACGTTTCATGTTTCTGTCCGTACTGTGCAAAATTATGCCTGTAGCCTTGCTCAAGGGCCTTGCACATGTCACGCCGTCCATGCCCAAATGGTAAAGAAATGCATTTGCATGCTTAAAAGTACATACTGTCGTAGTTACGGAATTTGCTGGCTATTCCTCAACTTTGATGTTTATTATTATTTTATATTCAACTTTTATGTTTACTTTTGCTTGATTTATTTATGATGATGCCTATTTTTAAT
>JAQFZC010002983.1:0-20534 GCA_034695205.1 Dicyrtoma fusca
CTTTGGACCATAATAGGAATTATTTTGACTAATGGCTACAAAGGGTGTCTTAAATCTGACTTTACAATTAACCATCCGTATGAAACAAATTGGACCTCCATATCGCAATTAATTAAGTACAACTTTTCTCTTTTCGGCTTTATTCCGACGAAAAAATGCGACGACATTGTGAACGATCCCAATCGGTATATTTATAGTGTACGAAGGGGTCATATCGTTGAATGGAAATACCAGTGGGAATGCAATAGAAAATTTTCTGAATGCCAATTGTTTACTGAGCTTCAGGCAGTGGTTAAGGAAGAACTTCGGCTTGTGAATGCGAGTAGTAGCGAAATATATGTAAAGCAAAAGGCAGCCTTGGACCAAACATTCCATATTTGCACACCGTACTTGGAAACGCTGGTGCGTGACTTGGAGTCTGGTGGCCATACCAAGATGGCATTCGTGCTCAAACAAACCCAATTTGAATTGTATTGGGATCGATTTCAGAAAATGATGAAGAAGAATCCAAAGCTCAAATTTGCACACAATGTGTTTCACAAGGACGATTTCCTCAGTCGACCCAAAATGTACGGCTTCCCAAGTGGCGGTCATAAGTATTACAAATGGGTCCCAAGTTCAATGAAAGTTCTCCTGTCCTCCGGAATCTACTGGTTCTGGGAAAAATGGGAAAGTATTCGCTTCTCCGATTTTGCGGGCAAGAGCAAGACATATCCGGCCAGTGAGAGTAACGAAATAATCGAGTCTAAGTTCAAAAAGCTGTCTTTAGGGGAGTCAGATATTCACATTGTATTTTATGGTGCTTGTTGGGGTATTTTAGGATCTTTGGTGGTTTTTCTGGTTGAATTAATTCCCCGCTGTCACCTGGACAAGTTCATGGTGAGTTGTACAAAATGTGCAGTGTTTGGTCTCTGCTTTATGCGGTATTTTACGGCACAGAAAAGTTTGACCTGAAGAAGGTCCTTGGGCCAGTTTGGGAGGAAATAGTTCGTGAAAGGCTTTTGCACTTCGTCACTAGACGAGGTTTTATTAGTGAATTTTCTTTTAAAGTAAAACCTGTCTTGACTAAGTTATTTTAGTATCGATGGGTATTAATATTATTGATGAAATGAAAACAATTACTGCAGCTTAATATAACCTCCTGACACTATCATAATCATACCTTTGCGTATTGGTTTAACACTGCAGTCAGCTTTTAGTAGTGCCCTCCCATTTCATTGTTGAGCTTCTACATAAAATTAGTTTTTACTATTGGTTTTGTAAACTCAAAATAATGTTATTTTATTTTTTGGTTCACATTTAAATTTTGTTCTCCAGTTTTAAAGTGTTTTTTAAAATTTAATGTTATTTTTCATCAGCATCAAATTGCAAAAAACTATTTGTAATAAACAGCACTAATTAACTTCTACTACTGACTTGTTAAAAAAATTATTTTTCCAAAATAGCGCTTTTGAAAACAAAATAATAAATTAAAAGAATTTTTAACATTATTCAAAAATCATATTTCGCGATGAGTTGTAACACTAGAAGTGTCAAGTTGTCAAGTTGAATACATAATAAAAATAAAAATAATTGTATAGTATAATAAAAACAGATTTGATTGAACTTACATAATTAAATATTACGAAAATAAATGCGCTCACCGTGAATCTCTCGTAAGTTTTGCGCAAATTTATTACAAAACTCTGGGAGTCCCATTTTTGCAATAGAATTTTTATCAAATCTTTGCGAGTCGCGGTCATTTTTCCAATTTTAGATCTTTTCGAAAATAGTGTTATTTAGTTTTGTTGTTTCCGAAAGTAGTAATTTACAGTTTTGATTTTTTTGAAAATGGTAATTTCAAGTTTTGACTTTTTAGGAAAATGTTTTGAAAGCTGAATGCAGATATTTAGTTAAAAAGCTGCTATTAACAAAAACAAAATAACCAGTATAAGAACCTATTTGTGTCCATAATTGTGTGGAACACATTTTATGAATCTTTGCAAAAACTATGAAATAAATTGGATTATGTTGTATTTGTATCTATAAATATTTACGTTGCATCCTTAGCCTTCATATTTTATTAGACAATGGTGCCATATTTTTTAATAAATGTGTTATTTAAATATATCATTAAAGAATGCATATGGCAAACATTCCGTCAAAATTATTACCAAAAATCAGTTGCATAATAAATAATTGGCATAATGCAATTTATTCAGAGAGACCCTTCACAGGAAAGTTTATTTACTATGCAGTAGTGCTCCGCATATTTTTCGATAATAGTCTATAAGGCAGCAAGTCGCTTACCGCAAGCATTACATTTTAGCATTTCAAAAATACAGATAGACTGGAACAGTTTTATGGGAGTTTTAGAACTTGCTTTCAGCCTTTGAAGTTGATGTTTTTAATAATTAGCTTCATTATATTATTTTTTGAAAGTGCCGGCACGTGGTATTTTTTTAGTCCTGAAGTAACTTTATTTGATGTAGCCTAATGGTTGCCTTATAAATTGCCTTTTTTCAATATAATTATCTCTTACGAGGAAACTGTTTGACACGCAAAATCTGGAACGGACCAAACGGGCCAAAATGTTTTGTTTTGCAATTTTTAATTTTATTAACCCAAGCGTTAATTTACACATTCTTAAAGGGTGGGAAACGCAGTTTTCAACATTTGAGGTGTACGAAACGTGACATTACACATTATAGAAACCAGACTAAGCATTTTTAAAAAGGCAAAACGTAGTTTTATACAATTCTAAAATTACAAAAGTTGATCGTATGCACTTTAGAAAGCTACACGCTTAGATTCTACGGATTGTTTAACAGAGCAAAACGTGGTTTATACATTTTGTATAAATGCAATGTCTTTAAAAGCTGCAGATAGAAAGAACTCGAACACGCTTCATAAAGATGTGCTTAACCAAGTTTTGCACTTCTCATGTGTGCATACCCGCATTTTTCTGTTTCAAAAAACACGCTAAAGCAAGTATTGCCCTTATCTGGAATGCATAGTATTTACGTTGTGCACTTTTAAAAAATGCGTAACGCCAGGTATTGTTGTTGTTTGGAATGTATAGTAGTACTACGTTTTGCGTTTTTTTAAAATGTTTAAAAACCACGTTTGAGTGCAAAATAGTGATATTTACTTTACTACATGCGTGCAATGCATAGTTTATTGAGCTCAATGATTTATTTATAGGTTAGGTGCACACTATATGACGTACCATTCTGTCAATAAAAAAAAACGCCGCAGCTTTCGAATTTCACGTAAAATTTTGAAAATTGCATCGGTTGTTGTGGGCGCGAAGCGGAATTTGAAATCCAAGTATTACGCAATACACAGCCCACAGGAGGCGTTTACAAGATTTTGGGCCCCTTTTGGCTCATTCCAGATTTACCGTGTCAAGCTGTTTCCTTGCTAGACTAGTATTGAAGTAGATTACTAGAAGTTCATCTTCAATATTAAAGTACCTTGTGCATTCAATAATTTAGTTAGAATGATTTAAATCTTTTATAAATTCCCATTCAATTTCTGATAGCCAACCTAGACAAACTGAAGTTATCTACAATTGATTCCTAATTGACAACTTCAGTACATTATAGTTGAGACTGAATAGTCACAAACCAGAAGGACAGTCTTACTGCAAACTCAGTGAACGACAGCCACACGCAACTCAAATTTGGAATAGTAAACCGTAACAGTTTTCGACTTTGAGGTTGCAAAAGAAATTACTCTGCATTGGTGCCGTTCTTAATAAAACAAACTTGAATTTATGCACGTATTCTTCCTAAAAGCCTAACTTGAACCTCTCTGTTCGTTAAATAATAATAACCATGCATTCTTTAAAGTTTCTAATTCAATTCACCACGACTGTTTTGATTTGTTGTGCTTTAAAGTCAACTTCGAGCCCTGTTCTTTCAAAACCTGAGAGACCCATGGATCTGACGCCCATACTGAACAGCAAGTACTTGAGCAGCTGCTTTTTTCACATCTTTGCAGATGGCGAACCGTTCGATCCCAAACAGCTGACCGCACCCACTGTTTTGTCGAAAACTATTCAAAAGCTGCCAGGTGAGAAGTGGAACGTAACATACCACCGTATTTTTAAAAGCAATGGCATCATCCAGTGTCACTCTGCCATCATTTTGGTTCATCTTTGTAGCCAACCCAAATATGAAAATTATTTTACTTTTAGCAAGACAAATTTACTATCACTAATGAATGTGAAAGTCTACCCAAATTATTTCCTTACGCTTTGCAACCAAAACTGCTTTGCTTCAAACGAGTACTTCAGTGTTCAGGAGATAATTGCAATGCTGGCTAGACTTCCAGAAAGTCATAAGCCAATTTTGGGCAAATTAATTTACGAAATGAATTCTTTCACAGTTCCTCAGATGTCATACTATAACTTCAAGTATGCAAAAATTGAGCCCAATGCTCGGCATTTTAGTTATTTACCCCCTACCAGATATGACACAATCGTAGAAAATTTTGATGAATGTGTCTATTTGGAAATAGTACACTGCTTCACGGAGGCAATGAATCAATACGAGACAGTTGTTGTTGACTTTGGCCGGAATTTTGTTTGGAGCAGCCAACTATTTAACGAAAAAAGCATTTCAGGCATTGATAAATTCAAAAAGGGTTCTCCCTTCAATAGATGTAACCCGAGGAATGTTTGGGAAGCCACATTTAAATTCCTTACATTGAGCTTAAATTCAAGTCGAGTATACAATGAGGTTGGTCCAAACATACTAAATTGCGTTGCTGAGCATTGTGAACAATACATATATTCTAAGAAGCGTACGTTTCATGGGTATACATTCTACCCTGTGGGTCATTCAAGTCCGTATACATTTGTGACGTCGGAGAACGCACACAAGAATAAAACCTCCTTCGAAATCTTTACAACTCCAGTCGATACCGCCATTTGGATGTCAGTCTTCGGAGTAGCAACGATTTTATCCCTCATCATTACTCCTTGTACGCATTCAGGTGGCAGGAATTTTAGAATTAATAATATCTGTTTAATATTCCGCGGGTTGGTATCAAGCTGGTTGACCATTGCAGCTGTTCTTGTGGAACAACTGAATGTCAAAACGATTTTGTTGAAAATTAGGGTCCAAACCGTAAATCGTACTTGTACTAGGCTTCTGCTACTTTGGACATTTATAGGAATTATTTTGACGAATGGCTACAAAGGGTGTCTTAAATCTGACTTTACAATTTACCATCCGCATGAAACAAATTGGACATCCATATCGCAACTGATTAAGTTCAACTTTTCCCTTTTCGGGTTTATTCCGACGAGGAAATGCGACGATATTATGAATTATTTCCCTAGACGTAATTATCTGGGACGTGGGGATCATATCTTGAAAAGCTACAAACAGTATTATTGCCATAAAATATTTTCTGAATGCAAATTGTACACTGAACTTCTGGCAGCGATTGAGGAAGAGCTTCGGGCTGTGAATGCGAGTAGTACGGAAATATATGTAAAGCGTAAAGCTGTCGAGGACCAAACATTTCATACTTGCACACCGTACTTGGAGACCCTTGTGCGTGACTTGGAGTCTGGTGTCCATTCCAAGGTGGCGTTTGTGTTCAAACAAAGCCAATTTGACTTGTATTGGGATCGGTTTCAGAAAATGATGAAGAAGAATCCAAAGCTAAAACTTGCACACAATATACTTCACAAGGACGATTTCCTCACTCGAACCACAATGTACGGCTTTCCAAGTGGTGGGCATAAGTATTACAAATGGCTCCCAAATGCAATGAAGGTCCTTCTGTCCTCTGGAATCTACTGGTTGTGGGAAAAATGGGAACGTATTCGATTCTCCGATTTTGCGGGCAAGAGTAAGACATATCTGGCCAGTAGTGAGAATGACGAACTAATTGAGTCTAAGTTCGTAAAGGTGTCTTTTAAGAATTCAGATATTCACGTTGTATTTTATAGTTCTTGTTGGGGTACTTTAGGATCTTTGGTGGTTTTTCTGGTTGAATTACTTCTGCGCCGTCAGCTGGACAAGATCATGTTGAGATGGAAAAAATGTAAACATTTTGTCCTTTGCTTCAAGTGGTATTTTGCGGCACAGATCATTTTGACCTGGAGACAGTACTTAGCCCAGTTTGGTAGGAAATTGTTTGTACAAGTTTGTTTAACTGTAGCACTAGTAGGACTTTTATTTTTGACTTTGTTATTCAAGTAAAACCTATATCATTATTCGTTTATTGGTCATTGTGCATGTAATTATTCATACGCATTCAAATGTCGTAGTTGTGGAAAGACTGGGCAACGGGAATGTTCGTTGGGAACATTGGTCATAGATAGGGGGAAAACGACAAGATAAAAGATTTTTTCGTTATCAGTGCATGAGGTTTTAGGTCAAGTTATAAATAGTTGAGTGGTGGACTGAGATGGTAAAAGGTGATTAAGGAGCAAGTGGGGATTGGAAGACGGCTCCGTCGAAAGGCGGAGGAGACGGGCGTTGCACATAGGCCTTATTTCCCATAAAAGTGGCCATAAATCAAAAGGCAGTTTTTCTCGCTAACGCTTTGTATTAAAATTCAACAAAAGCTTCCGTTTTTTAGTACCTGATATGGTTTTGCATAAAAAACCGATTTTTCGTTTTTTTTTTCAATGACATGTTGTTTTTAAGTTACAGACCATAAAAAAAACAACGAATATGTAAGCTAACGATATAAAAAGATTGTTAATTACAATAAAAACATTGTTTGAGGATATTAACTGAGAAATAAAGTGGTCCGAATTTCGGGTTTTTCGGTTTTTAGCTTAAAATGGCGACCAAAGTTAAAGTACATAAGATCATGCTAAAAGTATAAACACAAGAATTTTCATATTATTAGCAGTATAATACATTTTTGTGTCCCAGAAAAAGAATTTTACGGTTATAATTTAATTATTTAAGCGATTACTTTTCTTTGCATTATGTACATAATGCATTAGTATAGGCCTGTAACGCCAAACTCTTTTCTCAATTTCTCAGTTTGCGCCTAGTTGCGCAACTTGAATTTTTGTGACAAAGTGTGTTCATCGTAGTTGTACAGCCACAATACATTTCATTCAGGTAACTCGATGAGTATTAACAATTAAAGATATTGAATACAACATATTCGACATTTATAAAGCATAGGAAAAATTTTGAAGGTCATACTTTGACATTTAATATTTAATAGTAAATGTTATTTGTAAAATTTGCTATTCCGTGTTTCAAGCCGGAATGCTAAGAGGTTTGAGTTAAAAAATACAAATTTCAGTTTATGTGTATGTCCCACAATGTATGCAATGTTTTGCCTACAAAAGGCATTCAGGTTATGATTATTTTAAGACTTTCTTGTACAGAAAAGAATTTAAAGAATGCCTGAAAATAATGTTTAAATCCGGTCTTTCAGTATTCACACTTCACAGTGCACTTTAATGCGCACTTTATATTTCTCTGAGAGCTTCATTTCACAAATTAATTGTTACTTCGTGAGATTCCATGAATACTGCGCTCTGAATAATTTAACATCCTATCGATTTGATTTCTTTTACAAATTCTATGGATACTTTTTTATGTTTCTACTTACCGATCCGACGGCTTCTCGAGTCATATCTAAATGTAATCAACACTTCACGCTCAATTTTATTTAATTGAAGTTGTTTATTTCTTGCAAACTTAAAGCATAACTTATTATCTTCTTTCAATAAAATCACATCTCACGAGGAAACAGTTTGACACGATGGAATGGGCCAAACGGGCCCAAAATCTTATATTTTGCATTTTTTAAAATTACCCCTTGGTAAGTCATACAGGTTACAACTATAAAGCGATCAATGCCCTCTCCAAACGGCATTGAACGCATTTTATAAAGTGCATATCACTTGTTCGCACATTTTATAAACAAAAAAGCATTATTTTGCACAATGTAAACAGGGGCGAAACGTGGTTTTCACCTTTTTTTAAAATGCAAAACTTGATTTCATTTATTTCTTAAAACGGCAATACTTGATTTAATGTATTTGTAGACAGTGCACAACGTGACATTACACATCATTGAAACCTGATTTTACGCATTTTAAAAACACGCAAAACGTTGTTTTACCCACTTCTAAAATTACAATAGTTGATAAAATGCGTTTTTAGAAAGTGAAAAACTGATATTACACATTTGTCAAACATGATTTTATGGACCATTTAACTGAGCAAAACGGGGTTAAAACATTTCTAAAAAGTGAAATATCAACCGCGTTTTCTAAAATGTGTAAAACCACGTTTTGCGTAACTGAAGTGTATATAATTGATGTTTGCATATTAAATCAAGCAAGCGTTAAATCAAGTACTGCGATTGTTAGGATCGAATTATTGTATTACATTTTGATTTTTTTAAAACAGTTAAAATCCTCGTTTTGTATCTTTTAAAAATGTATAAAACCACGTTCAAGTGCAAACAAGTGAAATGAACTTTATAAAATGCGTTCAATGTAGTTTGGTGAGCCCAATGATCAGTTTATGGGTTCAAACTATGGAATTTATCATTGTGATACTTACCTTAAAATTAAAAAGTGCGGCAGTTCAATTTTCAAATAAACTTTTTAAAATTGCATCAGATATTCTGAACGCGGCGCGCACTTTGCATTCCAAGTATTATGCAAATGCAACACATAGTCCATAGAAGGTGTTTAAAAGATTTTTGGCCATGTTGCCTATTCCAGATTTACAGTGTCATGCTGTTTCCTTGTTAGACTAGTTTTGAAGTATGTAGATTACTGGAGGTTCCTCTCCATTATTGAAGTATGCGGACACAATAGTTTGGTTAAATGTTTTTGCTTTATTATAAACACCCATTCAATGTGTGATAGTCAACCGTAACAAAATGCAGTTATATACAATTCAATTCTAATTAGAAGCTCCAGTCCATTATGTTTGAGACTAAGAGTCACAAATCAGAAAGACAGTCTTACTTCACACTCAGTAACAGACAGACACCCGAAGTGCAAACGGAATAGTAAACAGTACCAGTTTTCAACTTTAAGCTTGTAAAATAAACTAATCTGTCTTGGTGCCGTTTTTTCCAAATAGCGTAACTTAAGGTTCTGAATTCATTTAATAATAATAATGATAAACTCTTTAAAGTTTGTATTTCAATTTACCGCGACTGTTATGATTTATTGTGCTTTAAAATCAACTTCGAGCCCTATTCTTGCACAACCTGAGAGACCCATGGATCTGACGCCCATACTGAGCAGCAAGTACTTGAGCAGCTGCTTCTTTCACATCTTTGCAGATGGCGAACCGTTCGATCCCAAACAGCTGACCGCACCCACTGTTTTGTCCAAAACGATTCAAGAGCTGCCCAATGAAAAGTGGAACTTGACCTACCACCGTATTTTTAAAAGCAATGGCATCGTCCAGTGTCACTCTGCCATCATTTTGGTTCATCTTTGTAGCCAACCCAAAGTTAAAAATTATTTTACTCCAAGCAAGGCGAATTTACTATCACTAATGAAAGTAAAAATCTACCCAAATTATTTCCTTACGATTTGCAACCGAAACTGCTCTACTTCACATGAGTATATCAGTGTTCAAGGGATAATTTCAACGTTGGCTACACTTCCAGAAAGTCATAAGCCAATTGTGGTCAGGTTACATTACGAAGTAAATGACTCCTTCAAAAGTCCTTATATGTCACAATATAACTTCAAGTATGCACAAATAGTGCCTGATACTCGTGACTTTGACAATTTTGCCCCTTCTAAACTTGACCGTCTCGGAAGGGCTTTTTATAATTGTGTCTACATGGAAATAGGGCACTGCTTCACGGAGGCAATGAATCAATACGAGACAGTTGTTGTTGACTTTGGAAGGAAGTTTGTTTGGTCTAGCCACCCCTCCGACCAAGAAAGCATTTCAGGCATTGATAAATTGAAAAGAGGTTCTCCCTTCAACAGATTTAATCCAAATAATATTTGGGAAGCCACATTTGAATTTCTTACACTGAGCTTAAATTCCTCAAGTCAACTTGATTATTATTGGCTTAGACCAAAAATACTGAATTGCGTTGCTGAGCGTTGTGAGCAGTACATTTATTCCAAGCACCTTACGTTCCATGGGTATACATTTTACCCTGTGGGTCATACAAGTATTTATACTTTTGTGACGTCAGAGAACGCACACAAGAATAAAACCTCCTTCGAAATCTTTACAACTCCATTCGATACCACCATTTGGGTTTCGGTTGCTGGAGCAGCAACGTTTTTATCCACCATGCTTACCATTTGTGCCCATTCAAAAGGCAGGAATTTTAGAATAATTATTATTTTTTCAATATTCCGCGAGTTGTCTTCAAGCTGGTTGACTATTTCGGCTGTTCTGATAGAACAATTAAATTTCGAAACGATTTTGTCGAAAATTAGGGTCCATGCCATAAATCTTACTTGTAGTAGACTTTTGCTGCTTTGGACCATAATAGGAATTATTCTGACTAATGGCTACAAAGGGTGTCTTAAATCTGACTTTACAATTAACCATCCGTATGAAACAAATTGGACCTCCATATTGCAATTGATTGAAAACAACTTTTCCCTTTTCGGGTTTATTCCGACCAGGAAATGCGACGATATTATAAAGCATCGCCGTCTGTGGCTTCCTCATGAACGGGGTAATATCTTTGAATGGTACCAGCCTACCTGCCATAGAAAATTTTCTGAATGTAAATTGTATACTGAGGTTCTGGCAGTGATTGATGAAGAGCTTCGGGTTGGGAATGCGAGTAAAAAGGAAATTTATGTAAAACGAAACATCGCCTTGGGCCAAACATTTCATATTTGCACACCGTACTTGTACACGCTGGTGCGTGACCTGGAGTCTGGTAACCATTCAAAGGTGGCGTTTGTGCTCAAACGAGACCAATTTGCCGGGTATTGGGATAGATTTCAGAAAATGATGAAGCAGAATCCAAAGTTAAAATTTGCACACAACATGCTTCATAAGGATGATTACCTTAGTCGACTTACAATGTACGGCTTTCCAAGTGGTGGGCATAAGTATTACAAATGGCCTTCGAGTTTAATGAAAGTTCTCCTGTCCTCCGGCATTTACTGGTTCTGGGAAAAATGGGAACGTATTCGGTTCTCGGATTTTGTGGGCAACAGTGGGACATACCCCGCGAGTGAGAGTGGCGGACTAATTGAGTCTAAGTTCAAAAAGCTGTCTTTTGATGATTCAGATATTCACATTGTATTCTATGGTTCTTGTTGGGGTATTTTAGGCTCTTGGGTGGTTTTTCTGCTTGAATTACTTTTCCGCTGCCAGCTGGACAAGATAGTGTTCAGAAGTAGAGAATGTGCACAGTGTGTCCTCTTCTTCATGCGGTATTTTACGGAGGAGATAATTTTGACCTGGAGAAGGTCCTTGTCCTAGTTTGGTAGAAAATAGCTGGTGCAAGTTTTTCTACCTTCATCATGGGAGTTTTATTTGTTACTTTGCTTTTTCATTAAAATCATTGTTATTGTTAGGAGCAAAGCGATTGCAGCATTCTAAGCTCATTTTAGCGAATTTCGCCACGTTTACAGCCGAAGCTGCAAAGCGTGATGTGACGCATGCTTTACAACTGGCTTTCCACACGTCATCCTTGACTTGTCGTTACAAGCCTTGAAAACTGATGCAGTAGCCAACAACATCGCATCGTGTAAAATAAAAAAATATGAACTAACAACTTGATAATTTTTTAAAATTGTATTAACTAACAAAAGGATTATTTATGTACATATTAGACATTTCGTTTATGTTATTAGATCACTGGCAATTGTTAAAGTATCAATAAAATTGTTTCAAAAGGATACTATTACTGGCAATATGGCTGATAAGGCAAGTGTCTACACAATTCAGGATTTTACCTTGAATGATTCCCAAAATGTTCGTTTTGCTTTCATATTTAATCCATTCTCATCATTCTACGTACGTACGGCAAGTGCATGACTGATGAGACCATACAGTGTGAGCAATTTTAAAAGCGATCTCTTACCCACCATCTGTCATCTGTAAAGTTTGAACTAATAATTTATAGGGTTCGCTAAAAGCCACTTTTTGGAAAAATAAATGACAAGATAACGGTGTGTCCAAAAATGGCAATAAATGGCAAAAATGGCTTCACATAGTATTAAATGGCAAGATTTGTACACTTCGCAAAAATGTCAATACATACACTAAGATTGACATTAATTAGTATAGCGTATGGATTGCTATGATGAGTGGATGAGATATAGGATGTAAGTGGCTGGCGTAGGTAGGTCCTTTTTGCTCGCACTCTCTTCTTACTGCTGGGAAGGTGCAAAGAGCATCTCAACTGAGGAGTGAGTGATGGATTGGAAATAGATGATAAGGTTTGGCTGTGTACTTGGTTTTTCTATGATAAAGAATAAGTTGGCGAGTGGTTCGTCCGTTTTGATTTTATATAGTATTTACTTATGGAAGCCAGTGCTCTTTTCTTACTGCAATTGCACTTGCACTTAGAGTGCACGGTAAATAAAATGTAGGTTAACTTTATCGGTTTATTTGCTCGTTTATAACTTCAAGTTGTGAGAAAAACTGGAGGTCGGTCTACATTTTACTTGTTGCTTTTATAGCTTTATTTCAATTATGTTAGTGTGTATTAACTTCTAATTTGATCATTACAATAATATTTAAAACAGAGTTCTCCTTAGTAACTAGTGGAGTTTAATAGAAGGTGGGGTTTCAAGGAGATTACTTGTTTATTATGTGGGTTCATTTGGAAGCCACTGCGTGACAATGCTTCTGAGCTTTGCTGGAAGAGTTCAATGGCAGAATGTCGCAAACGCCCGATTATTCCTGTGTCATCGGCAAATTCAGCATTTGTCACTTTGTAGTGGACTGGATGCAGAGAACATCCGAATGCCTCAGGGACCTCCTTCTCACTGAGCTCTTGAATCATTAAGTCAATGGACACATTGAAGAAGAAAGGTGACATAGGACCTCCTTGCATAACACCACGTTCAAACTTAATAATTCCAGTTTTGCCCTTCATTGTGTTTATTCTTGTATAATTACCTGACGCCGTCTTACACGCTAAATGCTTAACGGACGTCGAAGCAGGTTTAGACTCAATTTTGGAGAACATGTGAGCATGCCCGACGTTATCAAAGGCTTGGTTTATGTCACCAAATATCACCGTGCAGGCACTCTTGTCCCGTTTTGCCTTTTTCAGGCACTCATTAATAAGTGTAGTATTTATTAGAGTATCTGCTGCATTAGTGAATCCTCGTTAATTTGCATTAATTTCAATATAAAGCCTCAATTTTTTGTCCAGCACTTTTTCGATAGTTCGTCTGATTACGGACGACACTGTGATTGGTCTCCAGTTCGTTGGAGAATTAGGGTCTCCAGACTTATAAATCAACACTGTCTTCGCTTCTCGTAAAAAGTCAGGGACGTAGTTATACATTAGCATGTAGGTAATAATATTTGCAATTACACATTTTAATTTGTTTAGAGTTGACTTGATCCACCGTGGGAACATTCCATCGGGTCTTGGTAAACTGTCACATTTATTCGTTTTATTTGGATGTTGACTTCGACTTCGGATACAGTTGGAGAGAATTCGCCGTCGATTACATTTTGCTTATCTTCTGATACAGTGGAATAGCAAGGGCTAATTTTATTATTCGGGGTGCTCCAGCGATTGGAACAATCTTGCTCAGGAACTTCTAGTGGGATGTTGCACGTTGGCTTTATTTACTTTTTCACAGAAATTGTTACTAACGTAAGTCACTAATGAAGAATGGCGAAGTGCGGCAGAGCTGTAGGTAGAAATAAGTGTAGCCTATTGAATCAAAATTGCGCTTGACAAGTACATATTGCCTTTATTTATAAGTAATCAATCATAAAAACATAATTTTATAAACTTGAAGAATTATACTTGAAGTTCTAAAGCAATTTCAGGACACCAACTATTGACCAACGCCTAGTTTTGGTGGTAGTGTTGCCTTAGGAAATAATTATTACAGCTAACTATACTGTGGAGTGTAGGAGGAACGAAGCAGAACGTTTGCAGCATATATTGAAACATTTTAAGCCGATATCAGCAAATGCCTCACGTTTACAGCCGAAGGCGCTAAACGTGAGGTGAAGCGCATGCTTCAGAACTGGCATTACACACATCATCTATAACTCATTTAGCTACAGAATTATTTACAAAATTTTGCGAATTTGTTGATACAGTAAAATGCAAAATCATTATACAATATTATATTACGTGAGAATGTAGAAACAATGCTTATGACTTGTGAGGCAAAAGCGACGCTGTTAGGAAGTAAATATAATTACATGCAGCTACCATAATGATGGCTGATGGCTATGATCTACGTATGGTTAGATACGCTAATATACAGCCTTGTACCTGTTTAACTTCTCTAGTGTGCATAATATCATTTTTTATGAAAACTTGATATGTGTTAGTTTGCATCATAGCATTCAATATACAAAGTACTATTGCATAAACTAAAACTGACTGAAGGATCGACTCCTAATGTGAAAAGCAAACAGTATTTCTTTATATCTTAAATTCAAGGATGTGACGTGGCTTGTTAAAACATGGCTTTCAATAGACTTTCATAATACCATTTATTCAGAGAGGCCCTTCACAGGAAAGTCACAAGTCAAGCTGTATACATGTTAGACGAGTTTTTAAATGGATTATTCCTCTTCAATATTGAAGCATGTGTTCCTAACGTTTTGGTTAGAGTGTTTTACATTTATTACAAATACCCATTTAATTTATGAACGTCAACCTTGACAAGATCAAATTATCTACAATTTAATACTAATTGAAAGCTTGAGTCCATTATATTTGTGACCTAACATTCACAAACCAGAAGGACTCTCTTAAAGCAAACTTAGTGAATGATGGCCACACGCAACTCTTTGGAGTAGTAAACCGTAACGTTTTTGACTATGAGCTTGAATAATAAATAATCTTTATTGGTGCCGTTATTGATAAAGATAAAAAGAACTTGAATTTATGCAAGTATTCTTTCTAAAAGCGTAACTTGATCCTCTCAATTCTTATATTAATAATAACTAACGATGAATTCTTTTAGGATTGGGTTTCAATTCACGGCGACCATTTTAATTTGTTGTGCTTTGAAGGGAACTTCGAACCCTATTATTACACAACCTGAGACACCCATGGATCTGACGCCCATACTGAACACCAAGTACTTGAACAGCTGCTTCTTTCACATCTTTGCAGATGGCGAACCGTTTGATCCCAAACAGCTGACCGCACCCACTGTTTTGTCGAAAACAATTAAAGAGCCGCCCAGTGCAAAGTGGAACGTGACTTACCACCGTATTTTTAAAAGCAATGGCATCATTCAATGTCACTCTGCCCTCATTTTGGTTCATCTTTGTGACCAACTCAAAGGCAAAAATTACAATACAGCAAGCAAGGCAAATTTACTGTCCCTAATGAATGTGAAAATCTACCCAAATAATTTTCTTATCATTTGCAAACGAAACTGTTCCACTTCATACGATTATTTCATTGTTCAGGAGATAATTGCAATGCTGGCTACACTACCAGAAAGCCATAAGCCAATTTTGGTCAAATTAATTTACGAAGTGAGTTCCATAGCAATTCCTCAGATGTCCTATTATAACTTTAAGTATGCAAAAATAGAGTCCAATCCTCGGCATTTTAGTTATTTGCCCCCCAACCAAATATGACAGACTCCTTGAAGATTTTTATGAATGTGTCTACTCGGAAATAGTACACTGCTTCACGGAGGCGAATCAATACGAAAGAGTTGTTGTTGACTTTGGAAGGAATTTTGTTTGGAGCAGCCAACTATTTAACGAAAAAAGCATGTCAGGCATTGATAAATTCAAAAAGGGTTCTCCCTTCAACAGATATTATCCAAGTTATATTTGGGAAGCCGCATTTCAATTCCTTACATTGAGCTTAAATTCAAGTCGAGTATACAATGAGCGTGGTCCAAGAATACTAAATTGCGTTGCTGAGCATTGCGAACTACATATATATTCTAAGAAGCAAACGTTTCATGGGTATACATTCTACCTTGTGGGTCATACAAGCCCGTATACGTTTGTGACGTCCGACAGCGTAGAGAAAAATCAAACCCCCTTCGAAATCTTTACAAATTCATTCGATACCACTATTTGTTTGTCAATCTTTGGAGCAGCAACGATGTTATCTTTCATCATTACTACTTTCACGCGTTCAGGTGGCAGGAATTTTAGAACCATTAAAATTGTATTAACGTGCCGCGAGTTGCTATCAAGCTGGTTGACCATTTGGGCTGTTTTCTTATAGAACAATTAAATTTCGAAACGATTTTAGTAAAAATTAGGGACCAAGCCATATTTATGGCTTGGTCCCTATATTTGAAAGTAATATTTATTACTTGCAGTAGATTTTTATTACTCTGGACCATAGTTGGAATTATTTTGACGAATGGCTACAAAGGGTGTCTTAAATCTGACTTTACAATTTACCATCCGTATGAAACAAATTGGACCTCCATATCGCAATTGTTTAAGAACAACGTTTCCCTTTTCGGGTTTATTCCGACTAGCAAATGCGACTATATTATGAATTATTTTCGTGAATTTAATTATGTGGGACGTGTGGAGCATATCTTGAAAACGTACAACCAGTTTTTCTGCCATAAAAAATATTCTGAATGCAAATTGTATACTACACTCCTGGCAGTAATTAAACAAGAGCTTCGGGTTGTGAATGCGAGTAGTCCGGAAATATATGTAAAGCAAAAAGCCGTCGAGGACAAAACATTTTATATTTGCACACCGTACTTTGACAAGCTGCTGCTGGACTTGTGGTCTGGTAGCCATTCTAAGGTGGCGTTTGTGTTCAAACGAGACCAATTCGACAGGTATTGGGATCGGTTTGAGAAAATGATGAAGAAGAATCCAAAGCTAAGATTTGCACACAACATGTTGCACAAGGATGATTTCCTAAGTCGACCCACAATGTACGGCTTCCCAAGTGGTGGGCACAAGTATTACAAATAGGTCCCCAATGCAATGAAAGTCCTTCTGTCCTCCGGAATCTATTGGTTCTGGGGAAAATGGGAAAGTAATCGATTCTCTGATTTTGCGGGACACAGTGAGACGGATTCTGCCAGTGAGAGTGACCAACCAATTGAGTCTCAGTTCAGAAAGCTGTCTTTTGTGTATTCTGATATTCACATTGTATTTTATGGTGCATGTTGGGGTATTTTAGTATCTTGGGTTGTTTTTCTGGCTGAAGTTTTCCCTGTCAGCTGGACAAGATCATGTTGAGATGGAAAAAATGTGCACAGGTTGTCCTCTGCTGCATGCGGTATTTTATGGCACAGATAATTTTGATCTGGAGCGGGTCTTTGGACCTTTTTCATAGGAAATAGCTCTTGCACGATTGTTGAACTTCATTATTGGTAAGGTTTTTATTTGTGACTTTGCGGTTTAAGTAAAACCTATTATGGTAAGTTCATTTTAGTAACGATGTCCATTAGTGATGTGGGTGAAATGAAAACAAGTTGCAAACAAAATATTTATTGCTGCTTGTATACCGTGGAAGGAAAGAAGCAGTACGTTTGAAGCATTCATTGAAATATTTTAAGCCGATATCAGCGAATGTCTCATATTTACAGCCGAAGCCGTTGGCGTAAGGTGATCGAAGCAGGCTTCAGAACTGACTTTCTACACGTCATCTTGGGCTAGTCGTTACAAGCCTTGAAAGCCGTTGCAATCGTCGACGAGAACGAAAAGAAGAATAAAATGAAAACGAATTATGTATTAGGTAGCTGCAATAACTACTGGATAATTTGGTTACATTGTACTTACTAATTATACGAATATTTATGCACGTATTGGTTATTTTCGTTTTATTATTGAATCAATGGCAAATGTATTAAGCTTGTGACTTATATATAAAATTAAAACTATTTCAAAAAGATAGTTTCATAATTGGGAATTATGTAGACACCTACACAACACAACACCACACACCGCTGACAGTCTCAGACTCTGTAGCTTACTTCCAAATTCCAAATTTTAATTCACTTCTTTCTTTCCAATTCATAGTTTTTTTCTTGCCACAAAAAACGTTATCATTTTCTTGTTCATCATTTAAAAGAGACAGATTAAAAGACAGTCATTTGCAGTGTTTCATCATACTCTTCATCAAACTGTCTCAAAAACGCTGTTTCAAAATTTTAAATTAACTTTTCGAGTGGTTAGATATAACTACTATTAGAACCTTATATTAAAAAGGAATTGTGTCTATACTTGTGTGCAAAACATTTTATGAGCCCAAAGAAAAGGTGTGAAATAAATTGAATTATAAATAATAAATAACAAGTAAAGTATTCATACTTAGTAAATTGTTGCATATTTTGTGCAAACAAGCATGTTGTTGACTTACAAATATTTAAATACAAGGTTCACATCATAAACGCCGGAAATAATATTTTAATTATTGGGACAATTCATTGCATTTCGTTGGATTTAACATTGTACATTTTAGATAAATGACAGTGAAAGTTAAGAACTAATAAGTATATAGCTGCAGAAATGTGTGGAATAAGTGGAAACATTGCCGGCAATTATGCGGGCGTTGGTGGAAACATATCCTGGGAATGTTTCACTTTTCTCTAAGCTTGTAATAAACTAGTAAGTGTGTGCTTTCTAGGCAAAATATATGATTATATAATCACGTCTGACAAGGAAAGCGCTTAACTTGTTAAATTGGAAATGGGTCAAACGGGCCCGAAATCTTATGTAAATTGTATTGTTTTAAATTTATTAATACAATGGTTAGTCATATAGTGTGCATCTATAACCTGATCAATGCCCTCACCGAGCGATATTGAATGCATTTTATAAAGCGCAAATCACTTGTTTGCACATTTTATAAACAGCAAAGCGTTATTTACACATTCTAAAAAGGTGCGAAGGTTAATTTTCAACATTTTTAAAAGGTAGACATTACACATTATTAAAACCTAATTTTACGCATTTTTAAAAAGCACGAAAAATAGTTTTATACACTTCTGAAATTACAATAGTTGATTATGAGTATGCGTTTATAAAAAGTGAAAAACTGAAATTACACATTTTAAAACTTGATTTTGCAAATTAGTTAACTGAGCAAAACGTGATTTACCCATTTTAAAAAGTACAATTTTTATTTTTACGAATTTTAGGAAACCCACTTATTACAAACCTGTGAAACCACGTTTTGCACATCTACAGTGCGTATAACTTCGTTTTTCAATTTCTAATAATTAACCGCGTTAAATCAAGTATTGCGCCATTATAAAGAATGTATAGTATAACGTTTTGAATTTTTTTAAATGAATTTGAAAACCATGTTTTCCACCTTTTAAACTGTCAAAAACCACGTTTTAGTGCATCTAAGTGATGTGCACTTTATAATATGCGTTTAACAACGCATGCTTTATACAACTGGCTTTCCACACATTATCTTTGACTCGTTGACTCACTGACTGCTGAGCTGTGAGGTTATAGTTTGGACTCTGTCCACTGTCATTATTTGGCTTTCTAACTTTGAAGCTTTGCTTCCATCTCTATCTGATGGGTGCTGGGTTGGCACCCGTAATATTGTCTTGACGAATTTCTATGTGGACCTGTAGCTGCTGCTGGTGATCCCTGTCCTAAACCCTCCACATTATCCACACTATCTTCGCTCCAAATTCCTACTCAAGATTAAGATTAATTAGATTGCGATTAGGTTAAAGTGCTGTGCTCTGGTAATTACGCTGTTTCTGTGGTATGTGCTTGCTTATTCATTTTTCATTTATTGTGTACTATTAGCTTAGTAGAGATAGTAGAGTTGATACGAAGTCAAAGGCTTTTTATTAGAGTTTAATTCTTGTTAATGTTTATTATCTAATATGGTTAATAAGTGTACTGCATGTGATAGGCGAATAGGTAAGAATCAGACATCTGTGGAATGTAGTGAGTGTAAGAACTTGTATCATGTAGTATGTACTTCATTATGTTTACTTGGATTTGAAAATGCTATTACTTTGGATTGGTCATGTTTAGCCTGTACGCATCCTTTATCTATTTTACGATGCTTAGATTGTGGCACTGAAAAAACTGCGGCTGATAGCGTGTGTACTGCTTGTAATTTACCTAATTATGTAGGTATTGATAATTTTGAACACAGTCATAGTGCTTTCAAAAATGAGCATACTGAGACTATTGATAGTGTACTATGTTACCATAAGGGTTTTTAAAATAATGCATTTAAATGTAAATGGGCTCAATGTAGCAAAAGTTGAAAGTCTGAAGTTATTGATTAAATTGTATAAACTAGATATAATATGTGTCACAGAGTCTAAATTAATAGAAGTTGTACATTCAGGGCCTTATACAATAAGTGGGTATAGCTTACACAGTGTAGATCGTAGTAATGGAGCTACTCGTGGCGGGGGTATTGTTATGTATATTAGGCTTGGAATATCATTTGTGGGT
>JAQFZC010002984.1:0-20532 GCA_034695205.1 Dicyrtoma fusca
ACGGTTTTGGAATGTACTCTTCAAGGGCTTTCTAATGGTGTATTACATGTGCGTGTAACTCTATTTTTAATTTTTTTAATAAATTATAGGAGAGAGTAGGAACAATAAGTACGCCTTAGCTTGTAGCGTGTAGGACTTTTACTAAACAGACTTGTTCTTGTAATTTTTCAAATATCATTATATATATATTATGCATACATACAATGTAATAATTATTAAATCGATTTTTTTTTGCTCGTAGAGAGTTCTAGTTTTCCCTCCATACAATACCCAGTCAACCTGTCCTCAGTCCTCAACAGAGGTTCTCACGTTTTTTGCTACTCGAGTAATTAGTTCGACTGTACTTAACCTTACTTTTACTTTGTTACTTCGTTCTAGACGTCCATACATATAATTAGCTATTGTTTATATTGTATTTATTCGTGGGATTAATTTTTATTGAATCTTTAATAAATGCTGATTAACGTAAATTAACTACGACCAGTTTCAAAGAATTGATTTAATCGACCGTTTTATTAAGTTTACACATTCACAATACATTTTGAAGCTCATCAAAACTCAACTCAAATGCACCCCCCACAAATTGCAAAAACATAATCTATCTAATTATTTGTTCGGAAGAAGAGATTCCCAAAATGCGAGCCGCTTCAGCACATCTTCACTTTCATAGGCCTCTTTGTTTACAGTGTTTATATTGTACAATCTCAAAGGTGTAGATGGACTAACTGAATTATTTAACTCGGCAGAAGAAATAGGCAGCCACAAATCATCCAGGCTGGTATATCCTACAGAAGGTGATCTGGAATACAAAATCATTTATTGCGTATATTTAACCAAATCAAATCATTATTGCACTTTTGTAAGATGCGGTAATTATATAATTTATTGATACCCGTATTTTGCAAAGGACGTCCAGAGCTCAATGAGCTTAATAGAAATCTCTTCATCTACAGACCCTGGAGTTAATTCTGGCCACAATTCCTTGTCTTTGTGCTGGGAGTTGAACAAATACAGTATTTCGTCAAAATGAACTGGACCTTTGTTGTATACAAAAAACAAAAATCCATTAACTATGAGGAATGCATAAGAGGCATTTAGCTTTTGGAATTAGGCTTTTCGAAACGGTAATGTACTTAGTTTTGACAATTTTGAAAACGGTAAATACTGTAAATTCTACGTTTTTGACATTTTAAAAGTGTTATTTACTGGTTCTGACCGTTTTGAAAAAGTGTTGTTTACTAGTTTTGACCTTTTTGAAAAGGTGTTGTTTACTAGTTTTGACCTTTCTGAAAAAGTGTTGTTTACTAGTTTTGACCTTTTTGAAACGTGTTATTTACTAGTTTTTACCTTTTTGAAACGTGTTATTTACTAGTTTTGACCGTTTCGAAAAATTTAATTTATAGAATTAAACACTTTTATGAAGCATTGTTTCCAAGGTTTCCTAGTTCCGAATAGGTTAAATTGCTTCAAAATTAGTTAACTTTTGTGACTGACCATCCGTTTCTGACAGCAGACCATCATTCGCTCCACTGTAGTTCCCTCTATAAGTGAATAAATAGGGATAGACTTGATCATTATACTTTGCTTGTATAAGGGCCGTCCTTTTAAGTTCTTTCACAAAGTAATCGTCAAACATGTTACTGAGAGTGTATACATCTTTTTCCGTAATCTCTGTGGTTCCATTGAAATAGAAATTTCGAAGGTCGTTCGCTACCCGATTCACATGATCTAAGTCGCTAAAAAGACGCTTGTCATTTTCGTAGTTGAGTAACCACAAGGAAATTTGGCTAACCCAATTTTCATTCCATTGCTTTAACGTTTGTGGATTTTGCAGTTCCGCTTCAAAACACACATACACAATATTATGTTTTAATATTCAAAATTCAACAAAACGTTGTTTTAAAAATTACAGATTGTAAATTACCAGCAGCTCCCGGAAGGGTCTCCTGAAGGTTCCATCCAGTTATAAATGGAATTCTAGCATTGCTGTCATTCCTAGGATTTTTTAGCAAATTAATTGGAGTGTCAGGCAAAACTGAAAAATCCCTTGCATGTGAGTCCACCGTTAGGCCAAAGCCATAATAGGGCTGAAAACCATAGTAAAGTGTTAAAGAGTATTTATGTATGCCTTATTAATTAACTTTTAAAATAATAAATTAATTCTAAATTTTTAAAACTTTGTCCTCACAGTCACATTCTCTTGAGCCACCAGAATTTCCCCAGTACTTTTAGTCTTCAAACAGTCAACTATTTCACTTGTAGTTGTATTTGGGCAGTTTAGTTCATTTGCTAGTTTGTCAGCCAGTCTTCGAGGGTCATCATTGAAAATCCAGTTGGGCAGTACAGTGCCACTTTGAGCGATAGCTTTGTGAAACAGTCCTTCAGCAGCTGGGGCAATCATGAGTAAATTAACAGCAGCGCCACCTGCTGCCTGCCCAAATATGGTCACACTACCCGGGTCGCCACCAAATTCTTCAATGTTTTCTTGGACCCATCTGAGTGCCATAATGATGTCCTTGATGCCCATGTTACCGGGAACTACGTCATCGCCTGTATTCAAAAACCCGAATGCGCCCAGCCGGTAGTTGATCGTCACGAGAATTACATCCTGCTCCATTAGGTATTTTGGGCCGTAAATTGAACCTGAATCCAGTTGGAAGCTTCCTCCGTGTATCCACAGCATAACTGGAAGGGTAAGGGTCTCTATAGTCTGTGCATAAATTACAAAATTTTAAAACGCTTCAAGCAATTAATGGGATTACTAGTTTTGCGAAACTGCCTAGATGAGGCAGCAAATGCGGTGTTTTAAAATAGTCATTACTTACTTGAGGAACGTAGACATTAGCGAATAAGCAATCTTCAGTTTCATTTACATACAAATTGGACGCTGTATCCTTTTGAGGGCAGAAACTTCGGGTGAAAGTTGAGTCACGAATTCCGGTCCAGTCTGCAGCAGGTTCAGGCGACTAAATAAGATGCAAAGGACTGGTAATAATTTCTTCTTATTGTTATTTAGTGTGTTAAATTACCTACCACTATTTGAGCTAGTAATTCAGTAATGAATTTATTAACTTTATTACCTCAAACCGTTCAAGGATCTTAGCATAAGGAATCCCTTCAAACGATGAAAACCACCTTGCCTCGTTGTGTTGAGTTTCTCGGGAAAACTCCCATTTGCCTCTTAGAACTCCATTATTTAACTCAACTTGTGGACCCTTATCTGTACGAATAACTTCAGTTTTGCTTCCGCATATTTGTAAACAAAGAATTGACAATGAAAAAGAGCGGAATAGTTTCGATTTTAATGCCATAGTACCTATAGGTAGTTAAGTTTGTTGTAGAAAAGTTCAGTTTTAATCAAGTTTTAAAAAAACGCTAAGGAAAATTAGTATTGGACTGGTTAACGATGCGTTAAAAACTAATTTTTCTTCCAGTAAGGATGTCATATTTATAGCTGAATTCAGGATGGAAACAATCTTGTATTTATCATTTGACAAAAGGTAGAACGTCAAACCCAGAAATGCAATATTATTTTCGTCATACATGTAAGCCTAATCGGCACTAATTTTCGCCAACTCTGAGGTAGTGTTTTGCTCTAAAAGTTAATATGTACCCTTTTACCAAATAAAGTATAAAGCATTCCAGATGATCAAATAATCAAAAAATAAACATCAAACAATACGCTACAATATAATACACCAAACATACAATATATTATTGTACATAGGTAGATACCTATACAAATACATTTTGATTTCACTGCTGGATTACACAAGTGAAAAAGCAAGTTCTTAATTAAATATTTTTATGGTTTCCATGCCTAGTGTAACATCTGAAGGGTTTGCCACACTTTGTATATACGTACATAAGTAAATCTAACTTATTTGAGACATCAGACCAGGAACAGGAAATGCCTGGCAATCAACTAGCTTAAATAATTATTACAGTTCCAGCTTCAAAATTCAAAAGTATACACTACACTACACGTTCAAAAATCGTTCCCAAAAATAAGAATCCATTCGCCATTATGTTACTAGCCTTTTCCATTCGAATTTTATTTAGTTGCTGTCTAATTTATTTCCTGGTCAAATAGAGCTGTAGAAAATACTAAATTACAAACTGCAAATCCTTTTTTAGTTCATCAATACATCACTGTATTATTTGCACTGTTGTGGCAATTTCCTCATGAATTCAAACTCACGCCATGACTTAAGCACGAGGCAGACTGAGAAATAGTGCGTATAAAGACAAATAATAAAAATGTGGAGACTCGTCCAACAGCTAGAATTTCTTCATAATGTGCAAGGAGAGAGTACACGACTGAAAGCTGCCCATTGGAACTACTTCAGTTCTGGCTTCACTGCCACCGGCACCCGAAGGAATATGTCATTTCTTGCTATGCAATACAACCCTATGATATTGTGTGGTGGCGATTGCGTTCAGTCTTCCAACTTGTTTCCAGAATTTGGCCGGCTCGATCGCCCAGCCGTCCATGTTAACAAATACGAACGTCGATCAAAACAAGACTATTTCAACTTGTTCACCATCAGGAGGCTGTACGCCGCTGGAAGCTTCCCATTCAATCACCTTCCCGCCAAGTAGGCATTAGCTGGCCAGCAAACGAGCAAACTACAATCTACAATACATACCTACCTTACTAAATGTACATTCAGTCCCAGTTCCAGTGGATCTTTTATTTTTGTGATTTGCTTGCATTTTTTTTAACCTATTCGGAACTGCGAAGCCATCAACCCATTGAAGGAATCCTTTGCAAGTGTTTATTTTGCAATAAACTTGTTCAAAAAGGTCAAAACTAGTGATTAACACTTTTAAAAAAGGTGTAAACAAGGAATTAGCGGTTTCAAAAAGGTCAAAACTAGTAATTCGCACTTTTTAAAAAGGTCAAAACAAGAAATTAGCGTTTTCAAAAGGCTTAAAACCAGTAATTAACACTTTGAAAAAAGGTCAAAACAAGAAACTAGCGTTTTCAAAAGGGTCAAAACCAGTAAATTACACTTTTTAGAATGGTCAATGTACTAACTGCACTGCTGTATGTACTTCCAGTCAGTATTCCAGTAGCCGCAGTAATTCCAGTTCCAATCCAGTGGGACTTTTATCATTCATTAGGATTGGCGTCTTGACGTTTTATAATGCAACTCTGTTCATAACGTACACTAAATAATTTAACGTGTTAAACAGAAAAGTATACACACGTAAGAAATTATACATACATAGCATAGCGATTCTATTAAATTAAATGGCATTGATGTTCTGACTGTTTGCTGTTTTACTCGAAAGTAGCTTTTACAACAATGGAATATTGTTTTTTATTTATTGTAATTTATTTTTATGTACCTATGAGGCTACTCCCTATTGAGCCTTTGAACTCTACATTTATCATTAATTGAATTTTTATTTTATACATAAATATATATATATATTTCGAGCTATAGCTATAGCTAACTAGCATAGGAAATCGTTCGTGTAAGCACACACCATAATGAAAGTAGATTTTACAACTGTTATATATACTTATTTACCTAGTTATACATATATGTGTGTTAAAACGCCATTTCCGAGCAGTTCAGTTGCACTTACAACTTACAAATACACGCTGAATATTCCCCCAATATTTATGTAACAACTAAACTAAACAAAGTGTAAGTACCTAGCTACGTAATTAAACTACGTTTAACAGAAACAATATGAAGTAAAAATCAAAACATTAACATACTAAATACCACTAATAAAGAAAGACCAAAAATTTTGCAACACTATACATAAAATAAGCAGTCATAAATTACAATGCAATGCATAGTAATGCACTATACAAACGAAAACTAATATTTTGATGCTTTCAAGCCATCAAATAAAGCGACAAATATTTCCTGTTATGGAGTCAATGGTCAAAGTTCAAATTTTGGGATTTTGTTAATTACATTTTTTTAGTATTTCAGTCTGTCTACTCAGCTTTAATGAGTTCAGGCTCCAAGTCCTCCTCACTCAAATTACTGTCATTGATGTGATTGGTCAGAATCTCTCCATTGACGTAGGCGATCTCATTCTCATTGGCCATGGACAAGTAGCGGATGATGCTTTTGGTCGGATTCGTTTCCGTCAAGGGGGAGCCCGTCAGGAACCGGTACGTCGTGTTGAGCGTAAAGTAGGTAAGAAATAGGAGGGCTGTCACAGTCAGGGTAAAAAAGCCCACAAGAAGGAGTGTTGAAGTGAGGAATAATCCAGCAACTGTCAAAATCGTTCCTAAAAAAATAAAAAAAAATAAAAATTATAAAAACATTCAAAATACCTATGTGTGTTAAAATAATTTTTAATAATTAGTAAAATAAAAGTACCCACCTTCAACAAATAGGAATCCAACAAAGGTAAAGCCGACAGTGGCAGCGGCAAATCCCACAAAAACCAGAACAGGCAGTGAGCACGTGAAAACGAGCGCCAAAATCGTCAGAAATGTCAAAGGGTTGGACTTGGCATAATCCTTGGTCCTGTCAATGAGCTCATTCACTTTGGCGGGGAGTCGAGCACGAAGGCTTCTGAATTGATTCCCTATTAGTAGATTATTAGTAGATTAAAAAAAGATTAAAAAAATATTTAAAAAAACACAATCTCCATTAAAACATACGGTTTAATAATTAAATATACCACTTTTAAAAAATTTAGCATGTATTTAAGGCGTATTTTTGCTATTGAACACCAAATTAGTTTCACTTTCACATGCATATGGGCTATATAGCTATATAGTAGTGCTAATTAGACAAGAATTGTAGATACTTTTCCATGTCAAACTAATCTTATCTGACAAATAATAATGAATATTTTATATACAAGAATAATAAAGAGTGTAACTCACCAAATTGTGTGAATCTTTCCCGTAGCTGTTGCTCCACTCCCGTCGCTTCCCATGATAATTCCCTCAGAGAATTCACCCCAGAACCTACAATGTCCATAATGCTCATTGCTCGCTTCGGACACATTTTATTTTGGTGTATTTTTTATTAGGTAGATAACTAATGGAAATTATATTATCTTTTAACTTTGATTTCACAATTACACGCGGTCACACACACACTATATAGGACATAAAGTCCAACCTTACAATAACCTACACGTTGTAGGAGAGTGAGTCTGACAATTAATTGGAGAAAAAATACAGAATAAAAACCGGTGAAGACTGAAGCTCACTAGTCAGTGAAATAATTATTGCTTACACTTACGATTGTTTTATGTTTAAGGGGAAAAAGTGATAAAGCAAGTTCCCATGTGAGTTCTATTTGAATGGGGTTGCCTGGAGGAGAGATTTTATACTACAGATTACAGTTGCAATACAATGAAATGCATGGCAATAGGAAGGCTAGCTGCTATGTTATTGTTTTAATTATTGTTTGCTGTCAAAGTCAAAGTCAAGTTTGAATTGAACTTAGGACCTCTAAAAAAATATCGAGTGAGGGGGGAATTTGAATAACTAAAGCATATCTATTATTCACACACTACAGACTGCACCGGCTTTGTAAAATCTCTGTTCACTTCTCTGTTGTTGCTGAGGAATTGAAGTAAATTGAAACTCACATTCTTGAGAGGGTGCAGGAAGCGAATGAGTAGATCTACTCTTTAGCTAGGCTTCTATGTACTATACTTTGTTATCCATCCTGCCTATGTAGTACTGTATACAGTATATACAAAGTTAAACCAAACCCCCTCCCTATATAGTTGACACTACATAGTATGAAGCGCCTTTGAATTTGAAGTATTTGTAAATACCTAACTAAATATATATAGTGACAGGGTTGGCGGGTGCGCTTATCGTTAGGGGTACTTTCAATAATTACGTAATACCTTGTGGATTTATAATGAAAGACATGATTTTAAAGCTTTCAAAAATGTTAAATGGGATACTCACAGACATTTGAAACGTATTTAAAAACGTGCTTAAGTTTTTGTAAAAGGGAAAGCGATAATTCGAACGCTTCTAAAAACGCAATACGGAATATTTTCATTTTTTACATTTTTTTGTGTATTATGTATGTAGAATTTCAAATAGGTAAAAAAACAATTTTATTTGATCCGTTTTTGACAGTGCAAAACGGTTAATTAACAAGCTTAAACCGTTGTATTATGTGCTTCACAAAGGGAAAACGACGATTTGGAAGCTTCGAGAGAAGCAAAACCGGCAATATTCGATATTCACACGTTTTTATAAAGTGTAAAAGAAAAAAATGTATTTATGCTATTGAGAAGGGGAATTCATGATCTGTAGCCTTTTCGAAGGGCAAAACGTGATATTTTCACTCTTTTAAAAGGTGCAAAATACGGTCAAGCCTACGAAATGTTTAATAAAAAAGTAAAAAAGCAACATTTACACCCTTTAAAAAAGTGTAAAAAGTGTAAAAAGTGCTGTTATTGCCTCCAATAAGTATGAATACTATATTTACACATTCTGCATGAGCTACAACATTATTGCAGTTACCATTTCAAAAAGAGCAAAACGCTGTATTTCTACCTTTTCAAAAATACGTCAGCTGTAATATACGGCAAAAAAAAGTACTGCAGACGCACTATTTAATGCATTTAGAAATCTGAAACGGGTAACTGCATCCTTACCGTAATTTCTACTAGTATAAAGTAACATGGAAAAGTCCCTTGGATTTGACCAGGCACAAGTCTACTGTTTATATTTCTATTTGGCTGGTCTGCGTATAAAGCTTACGCACATATTACAAGGGGGACTGAAACTCCGCCTAAAAATATAGAAATAACTTTAAGCCTCTTCACTTCTCCGGCTTCAAAGATCCTCAAGATCACCATCCACTCACAATAATGTGTAGATATTTGGTCTTGCGGTATATAAACGTTGCGTTGGAGGCAATTACGCACGTTAGCTACATAACATATGTGTAATGAGATAGAAATACCAGTTTTTACTGAACTATATACCTATACTATAATCATAGTATAGCAATCAATGCATAGATACAAATGCTTTATAGGGTATATCTCCAGATTAGTGGGTGCAGTCGTTTTGTAATTTTCCTGGTTTTCCTGCTTCTGCTGCTCCTGACACTCACAATTCCTACGAACCAAGTTAGGGTTAGTGTTGCCAGCCTAAGGGCCCGTTTTCAATCTTCAATGCATCATTGGTGGTGGTCTGACTTTAATCTATTAGCTATCTTTCCTGCAGCTATGACATACGAAACAGATCTTTGACTTTGACTCTCATCCTGGGTTGAAGATGCAAAAGATTCTATCTTCAAGGAATTTTTCAGGTGTATTTGACATATTATAGCTAAAGCCGGACGAGCAACTTTTGAACTCAAAACAAAAACAATGCCTGGGTATGCTCTTTGGCTCTGTCTGTCCATTGAATAAAACCCTGTCCGTCGTAGTACTGTAAATCCTAGGAATACGAGTGCATTCACCACACTTATTCCAATCCCTATATCACAAATGTATAGTGTATTACCTATACTTATATATACCTGTAATAATCATCTATACCGTAGTATTTAATGCGTAGAAAATATTAACATTATTCTAGACTTTTGACTGCTTAAAAAAATGTATTTTAAAAATACAAACCTGGTTGAGGCGCCTGGAAATTTTGCTTGATGTTCAAAACTGCCATTGTTGTGATGTACAGGAATCGTTTCAATTAATTAGATAGGAGTTTAGTGAATTACAAACTGTTGACTGTGTTTAATTTTTTTAACGTAGTAAATGTTTGAAAACCGGGGTACTGTAGTACTTACTGTATGACAGAATAAGACACAGTTTTCAAATAAAAATGCAAAATTTAAATTTTTCAGATTTGAACTGCAGCTGCTGTTACTTGATCAAGTTGAAGTTGGTCAGCTCAATTAACAAAGTAGGAAAAATGAAGTAAAGTGGAGACCAGATCTTACAGTGTACTGTTAGGGAGCAAGAATGGTTTGAGACTGAGGTCGAACTATAGACTTACTGAGCTGTCAGTTGAGTATGCTATAGTACTGAGGGATAGATATTATGCAAGGGCAATTTTTAAAATGACATATGGTACAAGTACATAGGTAAGTATAGGGGGTCATTCATTTATTACATCATAAAAAAACTTGCTGGTTTAGAGATAAAAATAAGAATTGATTGTATGCAGAAGTTTTGCGTGGAGTGTAGTATCAAGTTTTACATTGTGGGGCATGCATTTGGTGCTTTCTTTAACTTTATTTTGCCTTTTTCAAAGGACGTTTCTAAACAGCGTAGTATATGCATGGCTCCATACGTATACATACATGTGTACGTGCTCGTGAGACTTTTGTGTAATAATTGTGTGGCAACTGGCAATTTCAGAGAAAAAACTGGTAAAGGGTAAAGCACACCAAGAGCATGCATCTCAAAACATGGCACAAAAAAGGAAGGAAAATATATGCTAGTAAGCTGATGGGAGGGCTGTTAGACAAAATCAAAGACAATACAAATACATTGTATGCAGTTTGTGGAGAATGCTTCTATAAAATTTAAAGATTACGATTAGGTATGTAATACTTAGATGAGCATATTTCTCAAATTATTTAATTTACAATAAAACTTAAAATTGAAAATTCATTTTATTTTGAGCAAATATTCCATGGTGTAGGCAAACATCTTCATGTATAATTAATCCCAGGTAGACTTTGCCTTTTGAATATTAGAGCAAACTTTTTGCTGTAGATAAAACTGGTAAAACATGTTTAATTCCTAATCGTCGTTGTAATTTCACAATGCCTGAAATGCAATTAACTGTTTCGAGCGCTTAAACATACATGAGTACATGTATAGACAGGATTAAAAAATTTCGAGTGTTATGTTTTGTAATGGATTTAGCATTCAATACCGTGGGTTTGCCAAGTTTCGCATTAGAGTTTTTAAATAACCGATTTCTTTTACTGCGTATGAATTAAGTGTAATACCTTCATAATTCAAAATAATAAACAATCAAACCGAATAATTCTTCAACAGGCTCAAAGTCAAGACCCAATTCTATTAAGGATAACTTAAAGGAAAAATAACTTCTATTTTTTTAAATTTCCAAGGTAAACCAGGGTAAGCAAAAATATTCTAAAGTTAAATAGTGAAGAGACAAAATAAGAAGCTGATTCGAATTATTTGTAAAAGCAATAATTGCACACGATTGTATTACATTGCATTAGGCATTTTTATCTGAAGAGAGAAAGACGAACTGTCCTCCAATGAGGATAGCCTAATGGACTCAGTATACGATTCAGAATTTTTTTTAACAAACGTTTATGCTTGTGATACATATTACACAATTAATTATCTTTTTGAAACAAGATGCAAGTAGTTGCTCGGGGTACTCGAAAACAAATGGTGAATGCAGATTTGTGCTGATTTCTTGAGCACCGTCGTCACGATATCTTCTATCAGCAGTGACGGTGGAATTTCCTGATCCTTCATAAAATCGAGAAAGAATTTTGTAATAGTTCCTCTTGCTCCAATGTAGAGCCCAATAACTTTGATGTCATCCAGACCCAGTTTTTCCTTAAAATACGGTACACAGGGATCTTTTTCTTTTTTCTCCAAATGGACACTCTCTGGTTGGTTTATGTCTTGCTCAATTCGAACTGTAGGATCCAGAATTAAACCTTTTTTACTGCAGAGATTATATGCAATGATGTCCACTCGTCTTGATGAGACCATACTACAGCCTGATTCTGTGCCGAAATCAACCCTAGATCCGAATCATTTGGATTTGAAGTTTTATTACTCGCACTGCATTGAACTTCTTGAAGTACTTTCCATCCAGTACTTGCTCATAGCGTCAGCATTCAAACGTCTTGCAGCATGATGTCGGTTGTTTCGTAAAAGCTCTCCCCTGTGACATTTACCAAGGATGTGTCCTAAGATTTCTTTCTCTCTACAGCCATGACGGCATAAGAGGTCACCTCAAAGGTCAGGTCTAGGTATTGCTTTAACGGGTAACACATATCCCACCATTTTAATACACGTTATCCATTCCGAAGATGTAAGTCCGTTTTTAGAGTGAATCCATTTATTTGCCTGAGCACAATCTTTGAACTGAATGACACTTTGGCCTTTTTGAGGTAATTTACACCAGTTATCATACTCTTGCCTTCTAAGATGTTCACTTGAGTATAGCATATTTGTAGGTGTATTGATTGAGAGCATCAAAATTTCCTTTGCTGAACTTCGTATAATTTTATCAATTGAATCCAGAAAGGTGGTTGATAATTTGGAAAAAGGTGCATTTTGGAAAGGATGTATGAGTGTTGGCCAAATATAGGTTTTCAAAACTTTTAATTTTTGGTCTGGTCGAGGCATAGGTGTGGAGGTGGGAAACCCTTATTTCCAAGTATAAACAACTTTGGGTATATACTCACGATTTCAACAGTTAAGTTGATTACAATGATTACGTTTTTATTAGATTTTATTATTTCTGACTGCTTTGCATAGCTTAACCCTCTCAGAGACGATTAGAGGCCAGTTATCTTATACACCCCGGGGTATTTGAAATAGACTAATTAATCGAATCACGGGTTTCTCATGGAGCTCGAACCCCAACTAGACCTCGGTTTTGATTTATAAACCGGAGGTTCTATTTCAGGATTTACAGTACCCTTTATATTTAAAACTGCTGTGTTCACGCAATCAGTAATACACTCCGATCATCCTAACTACATCTCTGCAATGTACCTGGTACATCACGCATACGCCCTTCAACCCATTATCCCTTTGTACCCACCATCAATGTGGATGAACTTTTGACATTCCTAGCATACGTCAAATTATAGATATTCAGCGTTATTTATTTTTGTCGATACATTAATCTACAAGAAACTTTGCCGAATTTAGAAACTGGAATTAGAATTCCTTATTTTTGTTCTCCAGCTCATTACATTACAACTATTACAACGGTAGACCAGAGTGTAGTAGTAGTAGTATACACTATATTGTCACATTGACACAGCACACTGGAGCAAACAATGGTTTAATGATTTAAAGGAATAGACACTAGTTGCTACGGAAAAGAAGAAATAGCTAATCTGAAATAAGTACGGCAACAAGAAAACAGACAAGCATGCCACCTGAATACAGACACAAATGTAACAAGTTGGGAGCTATATATGTACGCATATGCACTTAAATCTACAGACAATGAAGCTCCAAGCTTGTTTGTATTGTTGCATTTACGAATACAAGATGAGAAGATCCGCTAAAGACTCCAAGACAAACTGAAACATGGTCAGAATCAATGGTTTGTCCACGTAGTAGAATTTTAGAATGTCCATCTTTAAATTTGGCATGGACATCAAGCAGCGTCGGAAGTATTTTGTTTCCCTACCCAATCCTATGAGTGTGTTTGAACTCCAATGAGCGTGGAGGCTTGTGGATCGACTGTGAAGTTCCGCAAAGGCAGTAAACATAACGACAATGAATCCTGCAGCATCTAAGCCGGTTATGCCCAAAAGCATGGCTAAATACCCGCTGAATTTTAATGCTTCGTACGATGCGTAGATGCATACAAAGAGACCTAACAGCTTGCCGTACGTAACTGCAAAGCTTTAGACTCGACTGGTGGTGCTCACATATACTTTCTTTCAAAGCGATGCTTTTTGATGAGCATATTCGTTTGCCGCAATCCACTCTTAGTTATGCTACAGGTTTCTGAGCTGCAATTAAACATAGCACGATAAATGATATTTGTCTACCACAAAAACATTTACACAAAAAAGAAAATTGATGACACTTTGTAAATACGACACTGCTTACTTTAATTCCGACATAAGCACAAGAATATGAAAGACGGAAGGGATGAAGGAAAGAGCCAGTAGTAAACTTGTGGCTACCAAGATGTAGAATAAATGACCAATGAGTAGATGGGCAAAAATCAAAGCAGATATTTGCCAAATGCAAATGTCACCATTTCTATCAGTGAAGCAAACAATGTCTGCTACAACTGATGATGGATAATTCGGAAGGTCCGGGAAAATGATGCCAATTAAAATTGCAGGTACCATATTTAAATTGAGTCCAATCAAAAGTATTAGCACGAACATTTGGAGAGCCCTTATAATTTCGGGTGGCTTTGATCCTTTTTTGATGAATAAGTCTAAAATAGTATTAAATTGGGAACAACAGTTAGAGATAATTAGATAAGACATTGCTCAAACACAAAATGTATTTTATTCTTTACCATGAAGCTCCTGACTATATTCCATGGAGTGATTGAAATACATGGGAATGTCTTTGAGTCGTATTATAATCATCAACTGATTGCAGGGTAGCAGATACAGCAACGCTAAAGTTGCAAAATATTTTGACAAATACTTTGGTGTTCTCTTCTTGACGGACTTTAAACAACTGGCGTATTGCAAATGCATAGTAAGCGTAAGAAATAAAAACATTGAGGAACCAAATGGCAAGCCGAGTTTTACTTGTGACCAATTCTAGCTGTTTTGCTTCTTGGTTCCATCTGTAGGGATAAGCCTGAAAGTACTCCCCGTATTTAAAGGCTTTTGCCAAGTAGGCAAGAGTTTTTTGTGTAAGGAATACATTTTCCTCCGGTAAAACGTTATCAGCATTTTTCTTAGATTTTGTATAAGGTTTTGTGATCTCCATTTGTGTGCTACCGTGGGAAATGGTACAGCTCTACTGCCTTTCTCTGACTATGGCATGACTTTAAGATGATTTTAATTGGAAGTTTGCCTTTAATGCATGAACCTCCGTTATTCTGTTTGCTCACGTTATTTAATAACGTGAGCAAAGGCTTTAAATACAATTATTGATTTCTCAGAAAGGCCACCCTTGAATATATTTACTAAGCAAGCAATTCCTTTCTTTTATAGAGTTTTTGTGATTAAGGTGAATTATATGGTTTTGCGGATTTTATTCAATTGTAGCTCTTAGATATATCAAATTGTGTTCTATATTTTTAATGATAGTTTTAGCGATAAATGCTTATCTTTATTTGAAATTAGATAATTATGTCTCTCTTACGATTAACCAGTCCAAAACTAAAAAGGTACCGTAAATTCTCTTTTACTACGCGAGTCTCTAATTGTACGCGGGTCACCGGAAGTATTTTCAGTGTTTAAGTGTACAGAAATTAGTGTAAGCCTAACTGTTTAGCCACTGAATAGCTTGAATTAAATGACACATACTATTAAGTCGCTTAAAAGTGTCAAAATTCTTGTTTTTAGCTTGTTTATTTCAACTAAATTCAGATTAGTAAAACGGTTAGTTTAAATATTACGCGGGTCTCTATTAATGCGCGGGTCTCTAATTGTACCCGTGGGTCGGAGGAGCTGAATGGAATAGTGCGCGGGTGTTCTATTAGAGAATTTACGGTACCTTCTTACCATACATTTTACCACGGCTACGCTGTCGGCAGGTTTGTGAAGTTCTTTGTCTTAAAGTATTTTCTTGAAAATATATTTTGTTGTGATTAAGTTATGAAGTTTACTATATGTACCCGTGTCGTTATGAGGTCTCCTGTCCTTGAATTACATGCCAGAGCAAAGTAAGAACGGATACTAGTAGTACAAAACCACGTAATATTATTATTTATCATTTACTGTAATTATCTTTGATATCCTTGATACAGAAAACACGTACCTATTGATAATTAGACTTTTGCTGAGCCTTTACTTAGGAATAAATAGACAGGAAGGTAGGATTTAGGTAGGTAGGGACAGGGAGAATTAGAATTGCTTTTTATTTTCAACAGCTTAAAACTAGTACATGTTAGTTTGTTGGAAGCTGGATTATAATTCATTCAATATTCGATTCGGCTACAGTGGCTTCACCGCGACTGGCAATGGCAATGGCAATTCAAAATAATAAAAATAATATTCATACTAATAATAATAACTAATATGTGAATGTTGCTACGGGCAACCTCATCTCTGTATGCCTGAAAGTACTCCCTCCCTGTATTTAAAGGCTTTTGCCAAGTAGGAAACAGTGGTTTGTATACGGAATAAATTTTACCAGCCTTGTTCTTATATTTTGTATAAGGTTTTGTGATCGCCACTTGTATGAAACCGGGCAAATTCTACAGCTTTACTGACATCAAAATGAGTTTTATTTTGCTTTTGCTTTGTTGTGGTGTTCTGTCTACAGGGTCTAATTAAGTATGGACAGGTTTTTGAATATAATAATTAATTTCCCATATATGCCAACTTTAAAAATTACTACATAAGTAGGCAATTTCCTCCTTTATAACGTTGTTGTTATTAATTTAATTACTTTGGTTTTGTGAGTTTTATTAAATTATAGCTCTTGTGTCAACATGTGCCCTATTTTTGTAGTGATGTCTTTACGATAAATATTTATCTATACTTGAAATTAAATAATTATACCTATTGAGATTAACCAACCCAAAACTAAATATTTTCTAGTCATATATTTTATCATTTCAACATTCAAGATATAGGTATTTAAGACAAAGTTAACCCAATCAATTTATAATTACTAGTTAGGAGCCAGCAACTACTTACTTTTCATTACCTATATTTTCGTGCCATACATTTTCTACGGCAAACATACACCTGCTTTAAAAGCTATTAATATTTTGTAATTCAATTCCATTTTGTATTTTTTGTTTCGTCCTAGATATGCTTGAAGTTTGCAAGGCATATAAGTATCGTTGATTTAAAATATTTGTATAACGTTTTAGGAATGCTTTACTATAAACTCATATTAAAACCCGATTCTATGTATGTATTGTAAGTTAGAAGTAAACTATAATTATTTATTGTCTAGCCTATTTCAATGTGAGTAATAAGTCATCTACTGTAAATCAGCCTTTCGGAATAGTTATAAGTCGTTGTATACTACACTACGAACTGCCGTAATAATTTAAAAGAAATAAAAATAAAAATGGCTACAGCAATGACCACGGTACGACAATACAGCTAGGTACATACCTACTACTCACCTCTTTGCTCAGCCACACGAAATCCAAGACAAACGATGAACTAATGCTACGACTGAGTTATTTTAAGGAACTGTTAATATCATAAATGATCAAATTAAATTTACAATGAAAACTTAGCATTTCACAAGGTGTAACAAAATCAGATAGGAAAGCGACACAAACCTCAACAAAGTATCAAATAGTTATTCGTATTTTGGTGCTATTTAGTTACAAACATGCACGAAAATCATTTACGAATAGCAACAATATAGCAATTCACAGACCAAACAATTTGAATGCAGCGAATAATACAACTCCAGATATGATTGCACTGACCACCCAAACGATACAGCGGTGTCTAAGATAGTCTTTCCCTCAAGCATTCGGCCAAACTTAGTATGCAAAACCAAGGATGTAGGACCTCAGCTGCCTCGGCAACACACGGTACCAAAAATCACAAAGTTTATTTGGGATAACTTCAAAACACGTCACACAACAAACTGCTGTGTGAGTGTACAATAAAATATAATCGCTCCCCAATTAGTAGACTAGTGTATATTGTATAGCGAAAAAAAAACAGACAAGCATGCTACTAATTTAAACACAAACGCAATGTTTTGTGGTTTGTGCGCATGAATGTGAACGTCAGTCTAGAAACATAAACACTCCAAGCTTGTTTGCATCCACCCATTTACGGGTACAAGATGAGGAGTTCCGCTAAAGACTCTAACACAAATTGAAACATGGTCAGAATCAATGGTTTGTCGACGTGGTAGAATTTCAGAATGTCCATCTTCAAAATCTGCATGGACATCAAGCAGCGTCGAAAATATTTTGTTTCCCTACCCAATCCTATGAGTGTGTGCGAACTCCAATGAGCACAAAGAGTTGCGGATCTGCTGTGAAGTTCCCCAAAGGCAGTAAAGAGAACGGTAAGGTATCCCACAGCATTCAAGCCAGTAAAGCCCAAAAGAATGGCTAAAAGTCCGTCGAATTTTAATGCCCCGTATAATGAATAGATGCATACGAAGAGAATTATCGCCTTGTTGTACGTAACGCCAATGCTGTAGACTCTGCTGGTGGTGCAAACATATAATTGGAGCTCGCGATATTTTCTGATGAGCATGTTCATTTGCCGCAATCCATTGTTAGTTAAGCGACAGGTTTTTGAGCTGCAATTTTATAATGAATAGTTAACAAAAATCTACTATACCTTAGAAAGATCTATAGAGATTTTAATTTATTAAGCTTAGTTATTACGAAGTAGCTCACTTCAATTCCGACATAAGCACAAGTATTTGAAAGACGGAAGGGATGCCCGAAAGAGCCAGCAGTAAACATGTGGCTACAAAGATGTAGAGTATATGACCCATAAAAACATGGGCAAAAATCAAAGCAGATATTTGCCAAATGCAAATGTTTCCATTTGTATCAGTTAAACAAACAATGTCTGCTACAACTGATGATGGATAAATGGGCAAGTCCGGAAAAATGATCGCAATTATAATTCCAAGTACAATATTTAAATTGAGGCCAGTGACAAATATTACCACGAACATTTGAAGAACGCTTATAATTTTGGGTGGCTTTGATCCTTTTTTGATGAATGAGTCTAAAATAGTATTCAAATGTGTAAAACAGTTAGAATTAGAGAAGAAGTTAGGTCTAGAGAAGAGTTAGAAGCTAAATTGCTCAAAGATACAATATGTATCTTTTATTTACCTTGAAGTTCATGAATGTATTCCATCGAGTGGTTGAAATACATGGGGATGTCTTTCATCCGTAGAATTGTCAGCAAATGATTACACGGTATGAGAGCAAATATTGCTAAGCCAAAGATGCAAAATATTTTGATAAATATTTTGGGGTTTTCTTCTTGTCGTACTTTGAGGAACTGGCAGATTAAAAATGCGTAGTAAGCATAGGATATAAAAATGTTTATGAACCACATGGAAAGCCGAGTTTTACTTGTGACCAATTCCAGCTGTTTTGCTTCTTCGTTCCATCTGTATGGATGAGCCTGAAAGTACTCCCCGTATTTAAAAGCTTTTGCCAAGTAAGCAAGAGTTGTTTGTGTAAGGAATACATTTTCCTCCGTTAGCGTTTTAGCAGCCTTTTGCTTAGATTTTCTAAAACGTTTTCTGAAAGCCATTTGTGTGCTTCAATGGGAAAATCTGCAGCTTTACTAACTTCCTACGACTATGGCATGACCATAATATGAGCTTTATTCCATTTTTGCTTTTAATTTGCTGTGGTATTTTGTTTGCTAGGTCTAATTAAGTATGCACAGGTTTTTGAATATAATTAATGATTTCCTAGACAGGCTAATATTAACATTTACGAAGCAAGGAAGTAATTTCCTTCTTTATAAAGTGTTTGCGATGAAGGTACATAGTTACTTTGGTTTTGCGGGTTTTATCAAATTATAGCTCTTGTGCCAATTGTGTTCTATTTTTCTAATGATATGTCTTCACGGTAGATAGTTAGTTACCTCTCTTATGATTAACCAACCTAAAATTACGTAATTTTAATACCTACCTTAATTTTTAAATCTGTGTATTTTATACAATTTCGTAAGCTGTTTTTGTTTTAAAATGTGTTCCGCAAAACATATTTTGTTGTTATAAGCTGCGGGATTTATATAAGCGGGTTGTCTTGAGGTCTCCTGTCCTTAAGTTGGCAAAGTAAGAACGGATTCTACTGGTACGGATCCAAGTAAAGTATTATTTTTTGATTCCTGTAATCATGATTGATAAGGTAAATGAGTACCTAAACGTATTATTTTAAAAACTGGCACACAACTTTGAAGATATTTAAATAAGCTCAAAACCACTCAATTTCTAATTGTTAGTTAGAAATCAGCAAATACTTACTTTTTCTTAACTATTAATTCGGGCATTAAGTTATCTACCGCAAGCGTATATACTTTGAATGTAATTAACACTGTAATGTTATTTAATTTTATATTTGACATAAGCACCGTTGTTTAAAGATAATAACTTTTTATGTTTGCTTTACCATATGTTGTAAGTTAGGAGTAATCTATAATAATTCACTTTTACTTACCTATTTCAAGTTGGATAATAAGTTACCTACTGTAAATCTGCCTTTGGAATAATTAAACCGTAGTATACCTGATATCTATGTAGCTGATATAGTTGCCTATATTGATTATATGTACCTAACTACAGATTGTACATTGTCGAACCATCATCTTCCCATTTTTTTCTGCTTATAATAATAACACGGTATACTATGTCATCGTCAGTCATTTACATTACAGATTACAGTGACGTTTTAAGCTGTTATAAGGAAGCAACAAGCAGGGTGCGTCATGCTTTAGTCAGGAAGAATACTTTATTGCCGTCACTCATTTACATCGCTAAGTTATGCCAAGTACTAATTTAGCAAATGTAGTATATTTTGATCTTGGTTTTGTTCTTGCTTCTGCTCATAAACAAGAAAGAGTTGGGATCATATATAAAGCTTGACTGCGAGTTAAAAAAGCACAACATTCCCAAAGTTAAAGGAACAAGTGTAAAGGAAGGAGTGAGCAGATCACGATAACTGACCAAATCAGTCGGCCCGCCAGAAATTGGCAGAGGCCAGAC
>JAQFZC010002985.1:0-20524 GCA_034695205.1 Dicyrtoma fusca
CTAATATTGTGTTTTTACACTGTTTTGAAAAGTTAAATTCTAGTTTTGTATTTTTTGAAAAGGCTAAATATTGTGTTTTTACACTATTTCAAAAAGTGTAAACACCTATATTTTTGTATTTTGTAAAAAAGCTTAGAATGAAATTTCTTTAACTTTTTCAAAAAGGAAATTTCATATTTACCTTTTTCAACGCTCCTGTATCAACCAAAATCCTATGACGTCATAGTTGCCAGGCTCCTAAGGAAACCTTATGTAGGTCCTTGGCTTTTGTGGGCCATGAGTCCCATACCATTAGTTCATACCATTATTATTATTATTAGTCGGTCTACATTTTTTACGCCCCGTCCGCACTGTATGTACGGACAAACTACTCCAAAAATGATTACTAAAAATGAAGTCTTGGAATAGTTATGAGGAGAATTAGAATTAGGCAAGTACTTTCCTTAGGCATGTATCAAATCGAAAGAAACTGCTAACTGTCTAGTATGAATAAGTATAACTTATACGTAATTTAATTACAAATTTTAAACAAAATTCACTTGACGAAAGAAACTGGTAATTAGCTTTAGTGGTGCAGAACAGCAGGCGATTACCGCATCGTCAGTACAATAATGTTGAATGTACATAACCTACCTAAGTATGCACCTAAGTACTAACCTACTAACGTATTACATTTTGTCGAATTTTTATTTTTATCTTCGGTACTTTAAGCCTGCGAATGAGGCCGAAAGACCCAGCAACTGACGGCAAGTATAAAAATGTCGGCAGTTGTTACATCGACGATTAATTCCAATGAAGTAACACTAAACCTACATTGGAACTGGGTGTTTGATGAAACTATTTCGTTCCTCTCTGCATAATTATAATGGCAAATGAAATTCTGTCCAACCTATACAAGACGAATAATCGAAAATAAATGTCAGTTTACTACTTCAATCTGAATGATCAACTATACAACTAATTTAGTTACTAAACTAATGACTCACTAAAGGGAAAATAATATTCTTGCTTAAAATACTGTTAACTGTACTAATAATACACTAACTGCTTCCAAGACAGGGCCGAAATAATTATTATAATAAATAATGTCAAATGTTGAATGTCGTCTGTCATCTGTTATAAAATACAAAATACAAAGTCAAAATCATAACTAGGTTGCCTCATTTTGCTTCTTAACGTAAAAACTAGTCAACAGCTTCAAGTTGAATCGTAATCATCATCGTAATTCGTAAAAAAAGCATTTAAAATAATGTTGAACGTGCTTACCTGTTTGAAAGTTGGGGTAGATATTGATAGTGGCATCTTGAACCCATGAAGTTACTGTAACAAAGTCTTTAATGTCATCAGGCACTGAGCAGCTAGATTTATATAAAATAATCACAAGTTCATTTTTAGTTGTTAGTCTACATTCAACATTACGCATTGTTCCAAACACTCAACATTTCAGTCCCATTCTAGAAATAAAAAGAAATTATCCAATATTTATCCTATTATCCACCAGATTTATAATCCAACCTTAACAACTATAAACGGTTGAAAGTTGGCAGTCAACAGTTAAAATTGGAAGTAAACAGCACGATTTGCACGATTAAAAAAACGAACGAATTAAATTGTAAATACTGGCAACTGGCGAATAAAAAACGGGGCATTTTTGTATTGACTGTCAACTGTTGAACTCATTTGTTGTTTGTACATTAACCAATAACTGTAAATAAGTACTTTAACAATGCTACAAGGATCAATGCGTGTTCTGCTCTAACTTTGAACTTACACCTTACAAATTGTGAAATGCTGAAGATTACTTACCGTAATACGGCAATATTTCCCCTAAGCACGATCACATCGTTATTTTCTATCTCAAACGGAATGTCCAACACTGTCAAAAGCAATATTTTGAGTATTAATTTCGGGAATTTCGGCTTAAATTATAAGGCAGACAAATTGCCTACGACCTAAATCGCCATCGTCACACCACACGACGTCGTTTAGGAACTGTCGTTTTTCGTTCGTTTCATCGATGCATCAACTTGAAACTGACGAAAGTCAAAAGTTCCTCGTTCAATAACATTTATGATACGGCCACTACGCACGTTTCAAAAGTTACAAATTGACGAAGAAGAAGCAAAAATCCTAGCAATACCTATGATATCGATGCCAGGGTTAATTAGTATTTAATTAATCCCAAATTTTGATACCAAGGTAAGTAATTACTAGAAGCTACAATTTTATTACAATCTGTCATCTGTATTTTTGCGGTATGCCCACTGCTTCTAAATTTTAATTATTTCGATGAATTTTCGACGACTGGGGGAAATGGGGAAATGATGATGTGTACAAAACGAAGGTCTCTTTGTCTATTTTAGTGGTTTAGTCTGGAATGATGAGTATCAATGGATTCATGCTTACCTGGCCGAGTGTTGATCTGGGCACTAATGATGGTGCCCACATTATTAGTTGCTCTGCAACGAAAACTACTGGCATGAACGTCTGGTCGGAAGTTTTGCCACTCGAAGGGCTTGAATATGAGATTTCTCTCCTCGTCCACCTGTTAATTGTACATAATTGAGACGGATGATACAGAATTTTCCAATAAAATCGAATAAAAGCCACCCTTGCAACCACAATTCCGGTAACATTAATTATATCTGGAGTGCACATCGTTGCATCCTCAGTTTACTTTTTACAGGTAGTTCGCAAACAGTGTAACTGAGCATGGATTAAAATATCTAAAAATGTGCGTAGCGTCGGTGAAGAAGTATTTTCGATTAAGTCCAGTCTAGCCCCCCCCCCCACTTTAAAGGGTTCTGGTGAAAGGTCAGCGATCTTTGACTGGATTCCCAACAGTCATCTTTGTACTTCTATAAAACCACTTTGAAACCTTCTAATACTGAAATTCACAGTTGTCAAAATCGCTAAAACTGATATTTACACTTTTTTTAAATGGGAAAACTGCTATTTACATTTATTAAAATAGTCAACCTGACATGTATACTTTTTCAAAAGTAGTGACACTGCTTGACTTAACTGTTTTTAAAATAGAAAACTGCTCTGCACACTTTCCAAAGATAGTAAAACAGCTGTTTACACCTCTTCAAAATGATCCAAACTTCTATTTACTCTTGTTCAAAATGATCAAAACTGCTTTTACACTTTTTTAAAATGAGCAAAATTGCTTTTTAGTTTTTCAAAATGGCCACAACTACTATTTACACTTTATCAAAATGATCAAAACTGCTATTAACACCTTTTCAAAATGATCAAAACTGCTATTAACACCTTTTCAAAATGATCAAAACTGCTATTAACACCTTTTCAAAATGATCAGCATTGCTGCTTAAACCTTTTAAAAAATAGCAAAGCCAGCATAAATTCTGGCTTTGCTAAGCGTTTAGGTAAAAAGTCGATTGTTGCGACTTGCGTCACAATGTTTCTACGCGGGGACTGGCGACTGAACTTCCTAGAGACCCCGTACAATGCGTCTTCACCGACGACAGGTATTATTTCAAGCTGAGTGCAAAAACATAATGCATCTCATTACCCTGTAAACAACAAGGTTACAGAGCATAGAACTATAGTTGAGCCAGTGCTTTTGATTAAAATTTTGGCAAATCCAAGCTCGTTGCTAATTACTGCAACTAATTATCGCATCCTTACATGGTTTTCCAGGGAAATGAAAGCAGCTGAAAAGGAATGATGATGGTTGGAAAGAACAAGAAAGTAGGAATTATCTGTAGACTGTGTGTACACTCTACCAAAACAATTAAAAGCGAAACCTGAAACCTATTAGGAGCACATCTGGAACGCATTTTACTGATTATAATGCCTTCCGAATGAGTTTCTAAAGGGTTTCAAAGATGGGTTATTCTAGGCTTCATTTGTAATAATAGCCTGTTTTGCAGTGTAGATAGAGACGGGAAATGCGGGAAAGTAGCCCATGGGATAGATAGGTTTACCAAATACCGTGACCCGGCGGAATAATTCATGAAATGTCTTTCACTCACACAAGTTTTTGATTCACCCTTGCCTGGCGTTCAGAAAGGACTTGGACCTTTTCCTTGTTCTACAATGAAACTTGTTTGTTTCCCCGAGAAACAAGTGTAGCGACCGCTTCTCTGTGTACTTGAGTATCACAATAAAAGCTCTAACGGATAAATTCGTTAAAGAGTTACCGCAAAGCTTTTCACTTCAATAACACTCGCTGCATCTGCACGTGGCAGTAGTGGCTCATATGTATTACTTTAAAGAGGTATATAGACTATAGACAGATACGTAGATATCTTTTATACAGGTGCACCTATGTATACCTACAGTGAATGTCAGATGATAGTAGATGGTTTCTTTCTTCAGGAACTCTGAGATATACATATACTACTTTCCTATAGCTATCAACACGCAGACACGCACTTTGATTGTCCTATAGTGTAATAGGTCTCTGGAAGACAAAAAATTCTAAATGTCCAATTTATACGCTTTTGAAAGCAAGGTGCAAATTGCCTTATTTAAGCAGGTATAACAAGCCCTTCAAAATGTTGTATTGTATGTTCGCTTGCTTTTGAAAAGGTGCAAAATGTCTTATTTACACATTTTTGAAAACGTGCAAAATGTACTATGAAGATCTTTCGAAAAGTTGCAAACTGTCCTATTTAAATGTTTTAAAAAGGTGCACAATGTCCCTTTTACATGCTTTTGAAATGGTACAAAATGTCCTTTTTACAAGCGATTAAAACATTGCACAAAAATCAAATTTAAATGCTTTTGAAAAGGTGAAAACTGTCCTATTTACATGTTTTCGAAAAGGTGCAAAATGCCTATTTACATGTTTTTGAAAAGCTGCAAATAGTGCAAACTGTCCTATTTGCATGTTTTTGAAAAGGTGCAAAATGTCCCTATTACTAGCTTTTGAAATGGTACAAAATGTTCTTTTTACAAGCTTTTAAAACGGCGCCAAATATGATATTTAAATGCTTTTGAAAAGATGCAAAATGTCCTAATTGCAATTGTTCGGCAAGATGAAAAATGTCTAATCGTTGACTACTCGTTTTTTCCCTTTCAAAACGTTGTAACTATATTATGTACTAGACTTATTTCCATCCAACTGTTACATTTTATCAGCACTATGAATATGCTAAATGTCCATCACTAGAAATCAGTATATTGTATGCTCGCACTGAATGATTCGACTTTTTAATAAAGAAACTCAAAACCAAACTTAAACTAAACTGTTACAAAAGGTGCGTAGTTAACTACGCATGTATCCGCTTCTTTGGCTTCTACAGTTCATTAGCATCAAAAATATAATGGTAATGATAACCTAAATAAATAAAACGCAAAAATTGAGAAAATTGCAAACATTTGACACTGTAGGAAGGAAGACAGGAAGAAATCAAACTAGCACCGTTCGTTTAGGAACTCCCATGACTCCTTAATGATAGATATCTGTATAATCTATGAGGCAAAAAAAAGAGTTTTCTCTTCTACAATTCTGTCAGTATAGAATCCTTGGGAAAGTTTCTAGGAAAAAAAATAAAAAAAATGGAGCAGGCTGCCACGCGACTCATTGTCCAAAAAAAGTAAAAATTTTCCCAGAGACAATAGAAATATCTGCGGAATAGCCGAGGTACATGAAACAGAAGGACTTAAGAGGTCTCGGGACTCTCGGCTGAATAGGCCAAGCTAAGTTTGAGTTAAGTTGAACTTCTTAGGTGCGTTTTGTCTGCGATCCTTTACCTTGGTAGCCAGGGCTTCTGTGGAAACTTTCACATGACACCCCAGCCCTTCTCTACAGATGTCTACCCGACCACACACACACATCTATTATTATATGAAAGTATTATCTTTGTCATGAGATTGATCACGATGACCTCCCACCAAGCCTGCCTCTTTATTTCTCTACTTTAGTTTTTCACTCTCAAGCCTTTCCTTCCTTCACACCCCCACATTCATCCTTTCCCTATATTTCACAGGTTCAGTTCATTCACTTTCTCTCTCTCCCCATTTCTTATGACAGACTTAAAGACCACATACTTTCTCTGCCCATTCCCTTTTTCAACGATTCGGGTCTAGTCAACAGTCGTGGAGGTATTATAGCACCTAGCACTGTATATAGTCTGCCACTTTCTAGTGGTATTACAATGGACGAAATGAGTGGCGGATTCAGCGGGGGGCATGGCGGTAGTGGGCAGCTGCGTCAGCTGATTATACTAGGAATGCCCATGTTGAAATAGTGAAAACATTTATGTGTAATTTTTTATTTAAAAAATTACCCAATTTTTGGCATAAACCTCTTTTTACACGTTTTTACACAAAAATTTGCAACTTTGAAACTGGACGTTTTGAAATACTGATTTTTGAAACTGTTTTTTGAAAATTAGCAATTTATGTGAAAATGTAGGTTTTGAAACTATGATTTTTAATTTTTATTTCAAAATTAGCAATTTTGAAAATTTAGTTTTTGAAAACATTTTTTCAAAATCAGCAATTTCTTTGAAAAATCACTTTTTGAAACGATGTTTTTTGAAAATGTTTTTTCATAATTGTTAATTTCTTTGAAAATAAACGATTTGAAATAGCACTTAACTGATTTTTGAAAACGGTTTTTTCAAAGTATCAATTTCTTTGAAAATATACGTTTTGAAACTGATTTTTGAAAATCCTTTTTCAAAATTAGCGATTTATTCGAAAACGCACTTTTTCAAGCGATGTTTTTTGAATTTTGTTTTTTAAAATTAACAATTTCTTTGAAGATGCGCTTTTTGAAATTACTGATTTTTTATGAAAATCAATTATTTGAAATAGCACTTCTTGAAATCATGTTTTCAAAATTGACGAGTTACTGCTTCAGAAAAACACTTGAAAATTACACTGTTTGCAAAATTCCGTTGGTAAAAAGGACCTCTTCTGCTTTGCCCAGGTACCTACATTTAAAGCACATCTAGAACGGCCCCTGGGAGAAATTCTCTTTCTCGCTGACATTGTTCTTCTACGCATCTAACGTAGGTATACAAGACAAGAATCATAGCAAAGGAATGCAAGGGAAAGCACAGGTTGAATGTTTTTGAGCCTGAAAAATTTCCTATTTCAGTGTTTTATGGGTTGGCTTGGTTGTTTGGCAGCCGAGCCACATACGAGTACGACAGAGCGTCTTTGGACTCTTTTTTTTCTGTGTGGATCTTCATGGTATATAAATGCTGAATGCTGACTGAGCCAGGATGGTATTGAACCTCTCTTTCTCTTTCAGAGACAGACACACGTGGAAAAGTAGTTGGAAACCCGAGGAAAGTATTTGTTCCTTCTTTTATTTTATTTGTTTTAAGTAAGCAACCGGAATCTATTGGGCCATACCAAAGAAAAAGTAAAAACAAATAGAGGCTTTACCTTAAGGTCCGTCCTTGTTTGGGCTTCAATCCTACATGAATACCTTTTGTTTAAGGGCCTTTAACATTTGACGTCATGGAAATACCTACTTACCTTTTTAAAATGTGTAAATAGCATGTTTTACACTGTTTCAAACTGTTAAAATCTAGTTTTACCTGTTTGTAAAAAGACTAAAATTATGCTTCTACACTTTCTTAAACAGTTAAAATTCTATTTTTGACCTTTTTCGAAAGCACTAAAAGTATGTTGCTACACTTTCTCAAACAGTTAAAGGCAAAACTAAATGTTTTGCCTGTTTTTAAAAAGACTAAAAACATGTTTTTACACTGTGTCAAGCAACTAAAATCTAGTTTTGCATCTTTCTAAAAGACTAAAATCACGCTTTTACACTGTTTCAAACACTATAAGTCTAGGTTTACATCTTTTCAAATGACTGAAATTATGGGTTTACACTCTTTCAAACTGTTAAAATCTACTGTTGGCTGTTTTCAAAAAGACTAAAAACATGTTTTTACAATGTTTCAAACTGTTAAAATTTAGTTTTGCATCATTTCAAAAGACTAAAATTATATTTTTACACTTTCTCAAACAGTTAAAATCTATTTTTGTCTGTTTTTAAAAGGACTAAAATCATGTTTTTATACAGTTTCTAACTGTTAAATTCTAGTATTGCCTGTTTGTAAAAGACTAGAATGATGTTTTTACACTGTTTCAGAGTATCAGCGTTGCTGTTTGTACCTTTTTTTAAAGTTGTGTTTTTTCTAACCCAATCCATCCTATGACGTCATAGTTGGAAGGCTCCTCACAAAGAGCCCTATCTTACAAATATCTTACTAGTTAGAAAGCCTGATTTAGGTAAACCTTGGTACTCTATATTCCAGAATAGTACAGATATATGACTGTATAAAACTAAAAAAAGAAGAGTGGAAACTGGAAAGATTGTTCAACAGTTTCCTTATTCCAGATCAGTACAGTACATAGCTAGGTACTTACAGAGTGTATTTTATATAATTTGAAAAAATAGAAACTTAGGAACTGAGATCCTTGGGTGTTTTTCTCTGGCCTCTTCAGCTAACACATACCTATACCTTCAAGACCAGGAATCAATGGTTGAGATGAGACTACCACTGCGGAATTCAATGAGCCACGAGGAGGATCTTATAATGGTCATGCATTTCAATGGAGACGGAGGCCCTATGGATCTCAAAAGGTTAACGTATCGACGAGAGGGAAGAAAAAAGAACAGTTTATTTGTTCTGTTGGCATTCGTATTGGTAAAATAAGAAGAAAATTTGTAGTTTGGGCTTCCGAGAATGTGTGTGGATATAGACGCATACATCGCTATAGGCACTTACAGTCTATATAGTTTATACTTTCACCTGGGCAGCCTTCAGCCTACAAGGTTTTTACTGTGGTGATTCGTGCGTAGACAACTAGGCTGGGATAAAGAAGGACTAAGAAAAATTGTAAAGACTTGTAAAACTCGATGCTCGCGGCTGAGACTAATTCGTGTTGAAAACATTGGTAAAGTGTACACACATACAGGAGATATTTAATAAGAGTTGACGAGGCGATAGCGTCGGTGAAGAAGCATTGTGGCGAGTAGTCATTACAGTACATCTTTTGTTAATCTGCTTACGCAAAGTGTAAATACAACTACTATTACTTTTGCTTTTTATTGAAATTTGACAAAAATGGTAACACTGGTACTAATATTCTTCTTTTTAATTCTAAAAATGGCACTCACACTTTCAAAAATGAGTTAAAGTGGGATTTTACACCTTTTCAAAGTAGTAAGAATGGTCTTTATATGTGATTTTAAAAAAAGCTTAAAATGGTACTTACAAAAATGCGTAAAAGTAAGTAAAAGTGGTATTTATTGGACTTTTCAAAAAGTGGTTAAAATGATATTTGCACTTTTTAGAAAGTAGTAAAAATGGTATTTACACTTTTCAAAAGGTAGGGAAAATGGTATTTTCACTTTTTCAAAAGTAGTAAAATTGGTTTTTGCACTTTTCAAAAAGTAGTCAAAATGGTATTTGGGCTTTTCAAAAAGTAGGAAAAACGATACTTTCACTTTTTAGAAAGTAGTAAAAATGATATTTTCACTTTTTCAAAAGTAGTTAACTTGCTACTTACACTTTCCAAACCATTAAAACTGGTACCTATTTGCACTTTCTGAAAGATCCTAAAGTGGTATGTGCACTCCTTGTAATTTAATATGAAGCCTTTTGTTAGGTTGCGACCTATATAGGTGCTTCAAAACTATACACATTTAATAGCGGACGTTTGACTTTCACTTCCCAAAGCTCATACTAATCCATAGCTGATCTTACCCCTCAATACTTCTCCACCGGCGCTATAAACACGCATTTGACTGTGTACTTCGTTTTTTATTGAGTATCCGTTATCACAAGCTTCCATACTTCCAGCCAACCTCTCTATACGTCTTGAGCTGGACTTGAAATGGAAATAAACTGGAAAACTTTCATCAAATTTTATTGACTCACCTCTCGGACTGCCGTAAGATTATTGAGGGGAAAGAAATCCTTAGTGAGCCATTGAACTTGGGGCTTCGGCTGACCCGCCACTTTACACTGAAGCTTCCCCCCCACTCCACTACTGAAGGAGTAGACTGGAGGCCATTCTTCAATCAGACGGGGTCCAGACTCATCCATCGAGATCCCAACCACTGCAACCAAACCAAAGAAGAAAAAAGTAGAGAATCTGAAAAAATTTCTCTCCCACTCCACAGGGGGTGGCCCCCCCTCTTTTTCCATTTCTTTTCCGCTCAATTTCACGCCAGATTAGCTACGCAGATATTCATTTCTAATTCGTTGGGAATATTTTGAATTAAAAGTCAGACCGTAGCTATATGTATAATCTAAAAATACAGAATACTTGTAGCATAGCTTTCCCTTTTTGCATGCTATGAAATTCATAGATGAAAGCTACTGATTAATCGAGACGGGAGCTGTTAATGACTTTTAATCGATCAGAATGTGTGCGAATTTCTTGCTTATTTTTCCTACTGGAGTTATGACGGATTCTGAATCAATACTGCAGTCGAATTCAAATCAAGAGAAAAGAGTTAGCCTATTCGGAACTGGGTTGCCATGGTAATGTTTTCGAAACTGTTTTATATAAAAATTAGCTCTTTCAAAAAGGCCAAAGCTAAGAATAAGCATTTTCAAAAGGGACAAAGCTAAATATTAACATTTTCTAAAACATTCAAAACAGCAACTAGAACTTTCAAAAGGGTCAAAACAAGGAATTTGCATTTTCTACAACATTCAAAACAGCAACTACAACTTCCAAAAGGGTCAAAACTAAAAATTGGCATTTTCTAAAACATACAAAACACCAACCAGCACTTTCAAAAAGGTCAAAACCATAAAGTAGAATTTTAAAAAAGATGTTAAACTAGATAAATGACCGTTTCGAAAAGGTTAAAAAGGCCTGAAAGGAAATCTCGGGTCTTGTGATTGTATAAATGGTAAAGCAAATGAAGGAGGGAAAAAATTGGATTTGATTTCATAAGGAAATGATTTAGGAAGAAGTTAAGAATAGTTGTTAAGCCTGTCAAGTGCAGTTCGTGCTATGTGTATGTGCTTCACTGGGCTGCTGGTGGCCTTCGTCACCTTGTGTCAGCCAGATTGGCTGCTGAGGAGGAAACAAAGGGAAAGTATTTATGTGAGAGGGTGGACCGTGAGCGACATGTCATGTTTTAGAACGTTTGCCAGGTAATTTCCTCGCAATTGAAGTTGACAAGGAGGATGAACGACACGACAGCCATTTTCTCCTCTCAGTACACAGTCTTAATGCGAAGCACACTTGTAGGCTGTACTTGTGCTGTGACCTCGTTGGCTGACTGACTGACTGACTGACTGCTGTTGCTTTCTTCCTTGCTTGTCTGCTTTCACCGGATCGTCTGGTGGTCTGTTCTATGTGGGTAACTTACACACTTTCACTTCATTTCCTCCTCAAGCACCCATCATATACCGTACCAAGCGATGCACATAATACTATGAATTCTGTACCGAACCAACCTCGTAATATATCGCTACTTAAGGGGCAAAATGAAGCATGGTATCCAGTACGATTATTTAGAAAACAAAGGCACACGAAGGGAGCATTTAGGCGGCAAAGTGACGCGTATCCGTGAAGTCTCAAAAAGAACACGATATTACTCTTATGTTTTTGAACTTTATTTATATGATTTACACTTTTTCAAAACATGCAAAACCTCGATTTACACGTTTTTTTAAATATTATAATCCTCGACTCGTATTTTTTCAAAACATGCAAAACCTTTGATTTGCTCTTTTTGAAAACATTCTAACCCTAGATTTGAACTTTTTGAAACAAGCAAAACCTTAATTTACTCTTTTAAAAACATGCAAAGCTTCGATTTGGACGTTTTATAATCATTCTAATTCTCTATTTGCACTATTTCAAAACATATAATACCTCGATTAAGGCTTTTTGAAAATTTCCTAATCCTTGAATTGCACTCTTTGAAACAAGCAAAACCTTAATTTACACTTTTCAAAACACGCAAAACTTCGACTTGCACGCTCTAAAAACATTCTAATCCTCGATTTGCAGTCTTTCAAAACAAGCAAAACTTCGATTTGCACTTTTTCAGAACATCCAAAACCTCGATTTGCACTTTTTCAGAACTCGTAAATAGCTTCCGTATCTATGCTTTACAAAAATTGGAATATATTGGGTCATTTTCAAGGTGTCTTCGCTACGCGTCCCTTTGCATCCTAAGCAGCGATATTCATTCCTGATATGAAATTCAACGTCAAGATTTCCAATCCAATGCGAAGTCAAGACGAAGCCACTCATTCCCCTTTCTTTTCTTCCCGTTCCCAAACAAACGACAGTCAATTCTGCTGTGCAGATATCAGTAGTGCTTAAGCATGTACGGACCACGGACGTATCATCAGTTCCGTAGAATGGGACTGTCCGTTACACAAATGACAGACACAACAACTCTCGTGAAAGCAGGAGCTGTGAAGCTGAGATGGAAGCATAGAAAACAAGTTGAGATTGACAGTGCGTTTTAGAGTTTGACTTCACCGGCAGTGTTCGCTCGATAATGCGTCCGCACTTGCACTGCTTGGTAGTAATGGCAGGGTGCGGTGATGAGTTGGTTTTGGTATCTCAATTTACGACACTACACAAAGCTTAGCTTCCAACACTCCTGCTTCGGAATTTGAAAAAAGGAAATCATTTTTTTTGGAAGATTGTGAGCGGGTGGAGGGGAAGAATGCAATCGCTGTAGGGGCCTTGCAAATATGACGTCATACCATTGCTCATTGGGATCAAAAGTTGAAAATTTTATTTACACCATTTTACGTTCCCAATTTGGCAAAAACAATGGCAGCGTAATCGAGGCGTTTTGAATAGTTTTAGAACAAGATTTTTTGCAGTTTGACTTTTTCAAAAAAGCCAAACGTGATACAATTTAGATGTTGCAAAACATTATATTACAACCTTTCAAAAAGGGTATAACGTGATATCAATATTTGTAAAAGTTGTAAAACATGGTATTACACTTGCACTTTTGTAGAAAGGTAAAAGGTATTATTAACAATTTAAAAATGTGTAAAACATAATAAACCTTTTCCGAAAAGACAAAACGTGATATTGCACTTTTTCAAAAAGTACAAAAAGTGATATTACGTATTCTCAGAAATGCCAAAACGTGATATTGCACTTTTGAGAAATGTCAAAACGGGATATTACACTTTCTCAGGAACGGCAAAACGTGATGTCTTAATATTTTGAAAAGCTGCAAAACTTGGTAGTACACCTTTTCAAAAAAGGCAAAACGTGATACTACACTTTTTCAGAAAAGGCATGACGTGGTAAGTAATAACGTTTTAAAAAGCTGTAAAACATGGTAGTATACCTTTTCAAAAAAGGTAAAACGTCTTATGAACATTTCTATAAGTTGTAAAACATGACCTTGCACATTTTGAAAACACCGTTTCTATGCCTAAGAAAGCATTTCCAAGGCCCTTACGATTATTTATACACCAAAACTCTAAAAATGACCGAATTCTACCGCCTTTCTGCTACTAGCGATAATCAATAGCCTCTTTCCCGGTTTATAAAAGTGGGTAAGCCGCATTTGTATTAGTCTGTTACTAATACGGGGAACTACCATACAACGAACTACAGGCCCATAGGCTGGGTTCGTAGCCCATAGCTACACTTTGTGTAATAAAAGCTTTAAATAACTTCACCACTATACTGCATAAGCAATAAGTACACTCGTATGAATGGCACTATTAAATAAAAAGCTTGCCTTATATTCTTTCCAGGTATCTCGCCGTCAACTTTCAATTCCATGCAAGTTTTTAATTGTACGTGAGATTTTGGAAGCCCTGTATTTTGAATAGACAGCACGTGTAGCATTCTAGTGCCATTCGCCATACCTTTACAGAATATCCTTTGAACCAAAAGCACCCACCTACCTACCCAATATGTACTACGTAAGTACATATTGGAAAGCTGGTGAAAGTTGACGGCTCAATTTTGAAATCCAAATTGAATATCCCTCTCACGTATATAAGATTATGCCTAACGCGCTTATAAGTTCACGCGCGGGGGGCAAAGCTTACAAAAAGAGTCGAGGGATTCTTTCACAGACACTCTCAGGGAAAGTAATGGAAAATGGAACCAGTACAATTCTGACGCAATATTGCGATTCTTTTATATTGAAAATTTTCAATGGGAGTGTGCAAAATCTAAAATAGATCAGTAATTGCACAAATAACGAGCAGGTAAAATGTATATAAGAACAATAAAAAAAAGGCTACAGGCTACAGCTATGAAATAAAAGTGAAAGTTTTTTCTGCTGCGTACTAAAGAACCTAAGCGGAAATTACAAGAGTTTGCAAAAAAAGTAAAGTGAAAGTGCCTAAGAATACTGCACACTGTACAAAATACTGTGTGCAGACAAATTGCAATACAATTTTAATTAACCTATTCGGACCTGGGAAACTATGGCCGTGGAAAGAACGAATTACAGTAGTGTTTATTCTACAAAGTAACTTTCACAACAAGACCAAAACTAGTAATCAACATTTCCACAAACATTCAAAACTAGTTGAATATCACTTTTAAATAGGTCAAAACAAGAATTGGACATTTTCAAAAAGGTTAAAACTAGGAGCCAACGTTTTCAAAATATTCAAAACTAGTAACTTACACTTTTGAAACGATCAGAACAAGGAATTTGCACTTTTAAAAAGGTTAACACTAGAAATTACCATTTTCAAAAAGGTAAAAGCTAAAAATGATTAATTTGAAAAACGTCAAAACTAGAAACCAACGTTTTCAAAAATAGTCAAAATTACTAACTAGCCCTTTCGAAAAAATCAAAACAAGAAAATCGCACTTTCAAAAAGGTCAAAAAAGAAATCACCGTTTTCACAAACATTCAAAACAAGTCGAATAACACTTTTAAATAGGTCACAACAAGAAATAAACATTTTAAAATAGCTCAGAACTAGAAGCTAACGTTTTCAAAAACATTCAAAGCTACTAACTAACACATTCGAAAAAATCAAAACAAGAAATTCACACTTTCAAAAAGGTCAAAACTAGAAACTCGAATTTTCAAAAAGATGTAAAATTGGATATGCTTCCATCTTAAAAGGGTTAAACGTCAAAATCAATGTTTGCAAATCAATGAAGTGTTAGATCTAGGCCATGTACCATAGCACCGTGTTGTTTCACCACTTTCACTCTGCCACTAAATATTTTTACCCATTCGGCATTCAATGTTCAAAGAAAAGAAAGCTCACATTTCCTTGCAAATGGGACCCTACGAGTGCAGCCCTATCTGAACAATTCAATTTAAAGCGTCGCAATTGAGCTGTAGACTGTATGTAGAATGGAGACGGAGAAAGCGGTATCTTTCATGGTATTCAATTTTCACTCTTATTGTGCTCTGCTCTGACTTTTTATTTCCATCCAGCCAACACCCTGCCACTCAGGCTGTACACAGCATCTGCATCCCTACTAATGGAGATTGGCCAGCACAATGGGAGTGACACAGTCAAAATTAGGAACTTAATGGAACACATCCATACTTGGAATTCTCAAAATACCCAGATTTTGATCTATGTGGCATTGTAGGTGAAGAATGGAATCTCATGGGAATTTGGGCAAAATATGCCTCAAACCATGAACACTTAACCTTTTCGAAACGGTAATGTATCCATTTTACATCCATTTGAAAACACAAATTTCTTGTTTAGACCTTTTTTTAAAGTGTAGTTTATTAGTTTTGTTTTGACCTTTTTAAAGACTTTAGTTTCTTATTTTGACCTTTCTAAAAAGTGTTAGTTTACTAGTTTTGACCCTTTTGAAAGCTTTAATTTCTTATTTTGACCTTTTTAAAAAGTGTTAATAACTAGTTTTGACCTTTCTGAAGGTCTTTATATCCTCTTTAAACCTTTTTGAAAGTGTTAATTTCCTGTTTTGCATCTTTTTGAAAATGTAAAATTATTGTTTTGACCCTTTTGAAAGCCCCAGTTACTAGATTTGACCTTTTTGAAAGCGATAATTTCTTCTTTTGACCATTTTTAAAAGTGTTAGTTACTAGTTTTGACCATTTTGAAAAAGTTTATTGTGCAATAAGCTCTTTTACAAAGCGTCCCTTCCATGGCGGATGGTTTCCCAGTTCCGAATAGGTTAAAATGGAGCCATGGACGAGGGGCTCCATTCCCATTCCGACTCACTGTCCCCGATATGCCTGTCTCTAAAATGCCTCAAGCTTGAATGACTTGACTTGGCTTCGTTCCGTTCTTGGCTCCATTCATCTGACAACAAATGCCAATGACGAGTTCCCATAGCTTCGTCATCCAACGGCACCAGTCCCACCACCCGTCTTCAATTCAATGTAATCACATTCAGTTAAACTATGCATATAGCTAATACCCCAGGCTCGTCAATGTATCAAATTTTGGCAAAAGTAGAATCCTATGCGCCCTGATGGATGGAATGTACATATCGTCAACATAGAAGCAAAGTGGCTTAAGTCCATTTTCCATTTTTCACTAAAAGCAGCCTGTTCGATCTGTGAGTCCATTCAAATATTGCATCCATATCTTTACTTTCACCGAAAAATAGACTTTTGGCCACTTTATTTCAAAGAAATTCGTCGTCGGCGTCTATAGCTATCGTCTAGTCTGTTTAAATTTAAAGTGGCTAAAGGGCATAGCGCTGCTTAAGATACAAAATGATGCGTACCCATACAACCTCAAAACGCAAACAATTAACGATTGTCTGAACATATTGAGCAAATTAACCACTTAGCAATGTGCAACAACTAATTTTTGGACTTTTAAGAATGTGCAAAGCTTTCATTTCTACTTTTTTTAAATGTGCAAAACCTGGATTTGTACTTTTTTAAAACATGGAAAGTTTAGATTTGCTCTTTTTAAAAATGTTCGAAGCCTCAATTTACACTTTTTGAAACCTTGCAAACCTTGGTTTGCTCTTTTTAAAAACGTGCGAAGCCTCAATTTACACTTTTTGAAACCTTGCAAACCTTGGTTTGCTCTTTTTAAAAACGTGCGAAGCCTCAATTTACACTTTTTGAAACCTTGCAAAACCTTGGTTTGCTCTTTTTAAAAACGCGCGAAGCGTCGATTTACACTTTTTGAGACCTTGCAAAACCTTGATTTGCACTTTTTTTTAAACATGACCAGCCTCTATTTGCGCTTTTTAAACCATGCAAAACTTTGATTTTTACCTTTTCAGAACGTGCGAAACCTAGATTTGCACTAATTCAAACCATACAAAACATTTATTTCAAAACATGATTAGCTTTTGCACCTACGTTAGTAGGGAAATAATGAGTAATTTTCTGCTTTTATGGCTATATGTCCTTCTGCATCTTAAGGAGCGATTTGCTTTTAACGAAAAAAAAGGATGTAGGCTACTTTGCATTTACCCCGGCGATCTATAGGGACCACCACCTATTAGAATTGTACATATGTACAGCAATAGCCAAGGCAAGGCCATAGCATCACTGACGTATGTATTATCTCTTCGCCATCCTCGAACACCCTTTTACTTGTGTCCGTTTGAGAGGTAAATATATTGCTATGCACGTATGAGAAGTATGAATATGCATCTTTCCTAATGGTTTGACATATTTCAAAATAGAAAGATCTTGTACTGCTATAATATATCATGCAATGGCTTCGTCGAAACTGTCAGGGCTTTCCAGACTGTCCACGTGCATACACCCAGACGAATGGATGAACCCAGAATTCCCATCTCCACCTCGCCGACCGACCGTTCTGTACAGATGGCTGTATTCCGGAGAGATAGCTGACTAGTGTTATCTCGGGGAGATAGGCTTTTTATTCAATCTCGTGCATTTCTATTTGATATAATGGTAACAGCGGGAGCATAAAGTGTCCCGCTTTCTCTCTCCTCCGCGTCTCGCCGCCCGCCCGCCCGCCCGCCATGCACCCTTTCTACGCAAAAGAGAAATGCCTGTCAATTTATCTGTGGGACTTCGGGAAATTCATAGGAAGAATCAGAAAGGAGCCATCCACCTCCTCAACAGCATCCATTGCGTGGGAGGAGAAGCATTCTGGAGGGAGCCCAAGTGTCATTTTAAAGAAAGTCTCAATGATAAAACAGTGTAAGTACCACTTTTACACTTTTGTATAGTTGTAAAACTGGCATTTACGTTTTTTAGAAAGTGCTATTTTTCATACTGCTATTTGAGCTTTTAAAAAAACAGCAAAATTGGTATTTCAACCATTTACAATGTAGGAAGCCTGCTATTAACACTTCAAAAAATTGTTTAAAAGTGGTATTTACTTTTTTTTATAAATAGTTAAATTCGCATTAACACTTTTCGAAAGTAGTACAACTGGTCTTTACACAGTTTTGAAACTAGCTAAACTGGCATTTGCGCCTTTTATTTAAGTAGTAAAACTCCAATTTGGGTTTTTTAAAAACAGTAAAATTGGTACTAACACTTTTCCAAAAGTAATAAAACTGCAAATTGGCCTTTTTCAAAAGTAGTAAAAGCCCAATTTTCACTTTTTAAGACTAGTAAAACCACCATTTACACTTTTCAAATATAGCGCATCGACTATTTACACCTTTTAAAAACAGTAAAACGTACATTTACACTTTCTCAAGTGCAGTAAAGTTGGTATTTGAACTCTTTTCAAAACTAAAAATACTACTACTACACTTTGTAAAAACATGTAAAAGGTGTTTAGTCACTTTTTGTACAAATCCACATGTAAAAAGTAAACCGTAGGGACCCAATTTCCCCTCATTTATTTCAAAGTGCCAAAACTGATATTTTTATACTTGTCAAAAGTAGTGAAACGGCAAGTTATATGTGCACTTTTTACAATCAGACAAGCTGGTATTTACAGTCTTTGGCTTTGGCAAAAAGCTGATTATTGAGAATGGGACTTGGGTCAAAAAGATACTAATCGATCACCGGACCGGCGCGGCGTCACAATGCCCCTTCACCCACGATACATCCATATATATATATGTATAAGGAATACCTATGTGAACCTTAAGCCAATGTGGAAAAAAAATAAAAGTGGAGAGCACATGGACGATACAAGGAAAGTAGAGAAACATTATCTGAATGAATATGAAAAAGAAATCTATGAAAGAAGTTGATATAATTTGAAAGTTGGATCTTGGAAAGAAATAAGGGAGGACGCTTTAGCCTCCGTGGATCCTTGACAACTGTGCTCCATGGATCTGTAAGCATACGAAATTCACGAATGCTTTGATGTAGGAGTTGGGGGCATACTTATGTGTCTGTATGTTGGGATCCCAGCTAAAGATGATGTAGAAGAGAATCGACAGCAAGATTTATCATTGCCAAACAATCTTCCGGCTTGTTCTTTTTTCTCAATGCCCTTGTAGTTGAACATTTCGTCTCTCTCTCTCTCTCTGAGGCCTACAGTCAGTCTAGAGAGAGCTCTAGTTTTTTTATCATCTTACATCTACATTTTACTTTTTTTTCGTTTTCTTCCCTTGTCTCACTCTCTCTCTCTCTCGCTCTCACTGAGCTGGGATAAAATGTCAATTTATATTGGATTGGATTTCCAGTTTGGATTTTGAATTCACAGATTGTGAACAATAAATGTGGCAGGGAGCCAGAGATTTGACTTGAGTGATTCTCAGAGAAAGCTGGCTATGTATGTTCCCGAAATCTATACCCACTATAGATTATAGACAAACTCAATTATTTTGAAATTTGAGCCCAGCTGATTTCCTCATCTTTCCCCTTACAGAACTAATACAATGATAAATACTTTCACTTACAGTCAAATACAGCTTAAAATATAATTTCAGGGATTCCGTGTGTGTAATTCTATCCGAAAAAAAAACAACAAAAAATCCTGTAATTCTTGTCCTACTGATACATTTCAAACATTATTAGCAGCTTTTCTCCCTCCACTTTGCGCCTAGAAACATAAGTACTAAGTGTAAGAGAAAATATTTATTAGGGGCTTCTCTCCGCAATTTTTGAAAGAGGATGGAGAAGCCTATTAGTGGATTCTGGAAAATTCTTCCCACTGAACTAACGATAATGAGTGTTTGATTTAGCAAGACAAATCTTGGGTGGGTTGGCTGGGAAGTACTGCGGGATTTAGATACAACTTGAGTCGGATGGATGGCTTTTACTTTTAGAGAGGCTGGAGCTATGCCTGTACAGTAGAGCTTAGTAGTTAAGGCAACCCAAACTTTCCAGGATCCAATTTTTTGGCCAGTTCTTTTTTTGCAATCTAAAATTAGCCGATTTTTTTCTAACAATTTCTCCGTGTTTTCCTGTTTTTTTGCTGAAAATTGCTTTTTCTGGTTCTTTTTCCTGAATAGTTTCCTGTTTTTTGCTAGTTTTTTTTAACTGTTTCATATTCTTTCGTTTTTTTTTCGGTAGAAAATGATGCTTTTTCCTAAAAATGTTACCAGCTTCCCTGTTTTTCCTAAAAACGTTTCTAATTTTCCTGCTTTTCCTGAAAACGTTCCCAATTTTCATGTTTTTACTGAAAACGTTCCCTTTACTGTTTTTCCGAAAAACGTTTCTAATTTTCCTGTTTTGCTTGAAACTGTTCTTAATTTT
>JAQFZC010002986.1:0-20516 GCA_034695205.1 Dicyrtoma fusca
ATAGATAATTGATGGTACCAAATTAATACAATTTCGAGGTATGTCAAATTTTGGCAGCCGTTTTCAAAAAAACACACATCTTATGTGAAATTATACGTGGTAAAGTGCAATTACATTTACAAGTTTGACCTTACTTGTGCTTCTATACTCCCTCACGTGTGATTTTCAACGCACAGCAAAATGCCAGGCGGAAGCTAGACTCCGAAACCAGAGGTTGGGCAGCAACCGGCAAATCCTAACAACTCGAAGCCCCCAGCGGGCAAACAGAATTCCAACCCAATCTCGAACAGCACCGAAAACAAAGTGCAAGTTGACCCAGCAATTGAAAAGGCTTGACTTGACACTCTCCGAGGATACGACATTGACCTGGCCACTCTCAAAAACGAATACAGACGTCAAACCTGCATTTTGAATCGTGACTAACTCCACTTTCTGAAGAAGAAGCCATCGAAGTATATGAAGCACTTCATCAGCTAAAAATAATTATGGCGAATCTCGAAGGTTTATTTCGCCATTCTATCCGTTTTGATCATGAAATGACCAAATACACCACTGAGTTCGATAATATTATTGTTTGTTTGTCTGCTGCACGTTGTAAAGCCAACAAAATAATCAAATCCTACCAAACCCAATAAAAAAATCAAGAACTCTATCGCCAAGCTCAATACACACCGCATGATATGAAACTTCCTAAGTTTGAAATCCCTCCCTTGGATGGCAACCCCTCGAATGGACTTCCTTCATCGACCAGTTCGATGCTACTATCCACAACAATAAACATCTTCCAGACTTGCAAACGCTCCAGTTTCTAAAGTCCTACATGAAAGGCTCAGCTTTTGCTGTCATCAGCTGATTCGCCCTCACTCAAAAGCATTACGAAGAAGCCTGTGACTTGCTCCGGAAGCGATTTGAAAACGAACACGAAATTGTCAGAGCACACCTTAATTGTCTCTTCGATCTCCCTGTCATGAATTCTGAAAACTCAGCTCAACTCTTCAAAATGTTCGACGTAGTTCAAGAAGTTCTCAGATCACTTCTTTAATTGATCTGAGATCCTGGAGCTTCCAGTTGAACATTATGATGCCATCATTCTAACTCTACTCATCAGAAAACTGGACTACATTACAAGAAAGGGATGGCTACTCTCTGTAAACAGTAATAAAAATTACAAACATTAAATACATTTATGAACTGTGTACACACCAAAATCAATGCTCTCAGTTCATTGTTTTTTGTTGAGCCACTCACCTCTACAGACTTCAGCCCTAACTCGCAACAGCCATTCTCATTTCAAGCGTCTAATTCCAGTCAAGTTAAATGTCGACTTTGTGATGAAGGTCACAACACTGTTGAATGTGCAAAATCTAAATCTATGGCTCCTCAGGCACGAGGGCCCGCAGTATGGGATCCCCCTTGATTACACTGGCGTGAGCCCCCTCGTTAGTATAGCAATGTGCAGAGTAAGGGGAAGTGAGTTGGCTGACCAAACCGAGGGGGAAAAGATAGTAAAAGAGTTGGAACTAGTAGTTCCACAGAACATGAGAGTAAGTAATAACAGACCCGTCGTTACAAAATAATATAGCTCAAGCAGATCGAGTAGAAAGAAATCGGTCGAGCAAAAAGAGTGCGCATATGTTAGAGTACGAATAGTGCATAAGCGCTGGAGTAAGAGCTGGAGCGGAGGGGAGCCGCAGCGGGACTCCAGATGCTACCACACCATGTCCGACCAGTCGTATGGAGAATCCATCGTCGATCTGGTGATATGTCGATAGAGTGGCGCTAGGGTTTCCTACGGCGGTCAAGGACTGGAAAAATACGAAAGAAGTTACCCCAAGAATCCAGAATCCGATGCCGAATAGGCATAAGATTTTGGAACATGTCACCCCAAGCAAGAATATAGCACTGATAGATCGGAAGTCCGTGGGTTGGCCGGTTTCGTTGTCAGATTTGGGTAGAAGACAAGGCTCATCCCTTGCCCAAGATGGTCATTGGGGGGGGGGGGGGAGGAAGTTGCCAACAGGGTCGAGGAGCGGCCCCATAGTGTTTTTTTTACTTGTGGGGGTGCTATCCGGCCAAACTGGAAGGAAAAAGGTAGGGAGGCAGGCAGGCGTCGACCTAATAATATGTTACCTAACGTGGAATTACGGAAAGTACTTGTTACACGTAGCCCAAGGCCTAAAAAAGGCCAACGGATCAATATATAGGGATGAGACTGCGTTTGACGCGTCAGCAATGAAATTTTTGGGTTCAGGGGAGATGAGATCCGGGGTCAGACAGTGCCTCGGCGGCGCTAAAGTAGCACAGGAACGCTCGAGACCTGGAGGTTACGAAGAGGTGCGAGGTGTCATCCAATACTGGGTTTCGCAGTTGGAGCTGTTAATCAGGCTCATAAAAAAGTCTTTCGTGAAGTTGCGATGGCGGTTTCGAAGGGAATCAGAGCAGCAATCGGCTGAGAAAGGAAGAGGGGGCTCCATGGCAGGAGAAAAAGACCATAGTGAGGGCGGTCGCATGGAAACTTGAGGAGTCCGTCCAGACGAGTCGAGAGAACGGAAGACAGAGTAGTACAGAACCATGGAAACCGGAGAGCGACAACCAAGATCAGAGCATACAATCGGAGGTCTCAGCTCAAGACGTACAACACCCGGACAGACTCGGTAGCTAGGGGTGGTGCGGCGACCAATAGCCACAGACGAAAGCTGAATGGATTCGAGGGGTGCCAAGCGTTAAGCCCAGTAGGGGGACAATCCTCGGACGGTCAGGGCCTAGATTCCGGCGTACTCAGACCAACCCAAACAAGGGCGGCTCAGATGAGGAGGGTCACTCGCAGTCGGAGACAGGGGTAAAAGAATTCGAGGTTCAATGGGAGTCAGGCAAGAGATCAGATAGGGGTAACCGGTAAATGGGGGAGGAAGACCGGAATGCGAATCAAACCAGGCCCAAGCGACCCGAGCAAGGCCAACAGGGACATACGAAACCTGTGCGAGAGAGTATCCGGTAAGTTCAGGGTAGTGACCGTGGTAAGGGAAAGATGCAGACGTTACAATCATATGTTGGATATCGCAGCATAGGGTTATTAAATGGCTGGGACCGGGAGCAAGGCCAGATTAAACGAGAGAGGCAGGACACGAGTCAAGAGAGGTGTCAAGTGCTTCAAAGTTACTGTGAGGGCATGGCAGTCTGGGCAGGCTAGAGTCAAATGAAATGGAGATCCCGGCGAAAAGATCTTGCCGACGAGGAAGGTGCGTTCCACGACAGCAACAGCAGATAACTGACAAACAACATGAAATTTGTGAAATACAGTTATTTTATTTTATTGTTTTAACTTAAACAAATTTGTAATTAGCTGTGCAGTCATAAACTAATCAATTATTTAAAAAGTGGAAATCAAACGGTATAACGATCTGAAGAAGAATAAATTAAAATCGAAACCGGTCATCAGAGTACCGAAACCCAACATACAGACTACTTTATACTGCATTACTCTTTTTATCGATAGCATCACAGTCAAAGGTTACGAGTAGTGGTTCAACAGTCACTGCCTAGCAGTTTTTATTCAACCACAAGGATGAGGTTTCTATTGCAGGACCCTGGGACGAGCCAAGTCGCATACTAGACGCACTGACAGAGAGACGGAAGCCATGCAGGGGTCTAGCTTTTTCGGCGTCAGCTATCTTGAAGGAGTACGACCCCTGGAAGAACCTGGTGCAGAGCTTCAGGGGCAAAGCACGGGATCCGGAATCAGAAGTAAGAATAACTCGGAAGAGACGATTGACGATCTTCTCGTTCCAGGAGGTAGTAAGGCAAACGATCCGTCGAAGAGCGGGTTGGTCAGGATGAGACGAGTGCTCGGGAGGGTGTGAGTAGGACCAGAGTAAGCCTCGGGTAAGGTAAAGCAAAAGCAGGAAATGGGGGTAATATGTGGATAGAAACGGGTATGACACTCAGCCGCGATGGGTGCGGTGGCAAAGTTTATTATGGGGAGGAACTATATTGGCTAAATAAGCGAGTTTCTTCATGGCTTATCATCGACGAGCCAGAAAGCTGCCAGGTTACAGGTATCAGCAGAGTGTAACCCCAGTTTTATCAGTATAAAGTCAGCAGGTCCTGTGAGAAAATCGAATAAAAAATATAAAAAGAGTAGAAAAATCTAAAAAGCTAACCCTTCATCTTTCCTATCTCTTTAAAACCCCTTTGCCACCGTCTATGGTCGCTAGTTAGGAATCGGCAAACCAACAGACGGAAGAGGATGCAAGTAGCTAGAAGTACCAAGTAAGGAGACCAAAGGGTGGAGTGTAGTCTTCGCTTCAGGGAAGAAACCACAAGCCATCGACTCGCCAGAAAACGACACAGCGAACTCAGGAATTGAAAGTTAAAGGGTACAGTGAGGCCGCGAGCATTGGCTTACGGAAGTTGGAAAGCCATTAGGTTAAGTTTAGATTAAGTTAGGTTAGGATACGGAGGAGGAGGAAGATGGGCTTCCAAGAGTGGGGAAGCCATTAGATTAGGTTTAGGTTACGATAAATTAAGGTACAGAAGGAGAAGAGGAGGATGAGCTTTCGGAAGTGGGGAAGCCATTTGATTCGGTTTAGGTTAGAATAGGATAAGGGATACGATCAGGATTTAGGCAGCGGAGGTATCAAAGCGCTGAAGTGGGAGATATCGAATTTGGGTGCTTGATCAAACGGCATCAGATATAGGTTCAGGAAGCCAGTGGTCGAGGGTAGGGCAGTTAAGGTTGCTCTGGGTATTTAACCAAGGAATCCCAGACTCTGTAATAGGTACATAAAAGACGAAGTAGCCGGGTACTTGGCTAAGGGGCCGAAGGCAAGCGAGCAAAGTTGTTACCCACAGATTGCCGTCGAGGTGACGGGGGGCGAAGGATATAAGTTGGAAAGGCGAGGTGCTGTCAGTAGGGTGGACCATCGTGAGTCCTTAAATACTTCCTGGGAAGTCACCCGTCCCAAGTCCTGCGTTCTTGACTCATGTCATCGAAAGGTATCAGGAAAGGAGTCATGGCGCTACTTGTAGAGGAGGTCTGTCTCGGGTGACTATCGTAGATAGAGTAGAGGAGGGGCCTGCTCGCCGCAACAGATGCTGTTCAACTGATTCTGGCCTAAAAGTGAGGCTGTTGGGTGAGCGAATTTGAAAACCTAGGGTCAGGATGGCCAAGGGCCTGATGAAGAGGGGCGCTAAGTAGGGTAGTACATGCCGAGGCTGCGGACAGGGAACCACTACCTTGGAGGAGTCAGGTCAGTAGCGAAAGATCAAAGGAGGTACTAGAATACGGGGAAGCTTCGTGGTAAACTTGTAATCTCGCGTGGGAAGAGCGTCGGAGATCGCCAAGTCCAATTCGGCTGTTGTCCTCAGAGGGAAAAGCAAGGAACATGGGTCAGCCCTATGCAGAAGTCTCGTTGGGTCGAGCGAAATTGACATTGACTCGGGGTAGTTCAAATTTATAGAGGTTAAGAACTTGTAATAGAATGTGGGCTTCTTTTGTCTATTAAAAGTTGAGTTATAGGTCGAGTACTGGTTTCTGGATCATGGAGCAGCGGGTGGTTTTTCTGGATGGAGTCGAGTGGCAGCGACCCATCTTTCTTCTAAGAGAAGGACACGGAGTGAAGAAGCAGATACCGAACCGAGCGGGGCAAGAGCAGTAAGGGTATCCGGAAGTGCGGAGCATAGTGTCGAGTCTTGTCGTAAGGGATGGAGGAGAGAGAGTCATCAGGGAGTCGAAGGCAGAGAAACAACTAGGAGAATGGGGATGCCGGAGAGGATTTTGTCCAGAATGGACCGCCGGAGTAAGCAGATCACTAATAAGGCTTCATCATTATCCCCCTGGTGCTTCGATCCCTGAAAATGTAATAAAAGTACCGGAAGTCATGAGCAGAGAGAGGGCATAAGAGAGTCGTGATAGTGTCATGTGATATGTGTATTGTAGGTTAAGTTTCCAAAAGATCATGGTGGGTTTTTCCAAAGAAGTTTTCCCACATGTAGCGTGTAATTAGGGGGCATTGTTCGCCCAATACGGGGTATCAGATTTGGGGTTAGGTCGAGCCGGCGACTACATTATTCCTTTTTTTTGTAAGCTGACTTGCCACTTTGTTTTCGTTTGGACTCACATACGCTCGTTTAGAACTCGAAAACTATCAAGTCACTTAAGGGTAGTTAGTGTAATAACCCGAGTGAGCAGATCACATTGGCAGGTAATTTTAGCCTGCCCGCCAGGATCTGGCAGGGTCCAAAAGAGACGGAAAGAGGGTAGAGGGCATGAGTGAGTCGATACGACGCAACAAGGGAGGAAGTCGGCCCGTGTATGGGTGTTAGTAGTTATTAGTATGCAGTCGCAAGACGAGGCGGTTGCAGTGTTCTTTGGTTATAATAATATTCAGAGGAGGACAAAGGAGTTTGTCACTCGGAAACTAGGTTAAGCTATAAGTAAGTCAAGTGGAGGACGGGATGAGATTAGTAGTGTCTACAATGCGTTGATTGGCCAGCCGTCTCTGGGAGGAGGCGACGATCCAAAATGCATGGTCGTGGAAGCTGTGAGTGGGACAACTGGGCCGCAGTTCCCATCTATATTCCAAATCGTACGCATCGTCGCTACGGGTTACAGAGCGCGACTCATTTTCCCATTTCTCCCTTAACTTATTTTTTTATTTCTTCAATATCTTGTTTGCTACTAATTTCCTTTAGTCCATAATGTAACAAGTTAGTTTTAGAGTAGGTTATAGATTTACAGTAAATGATTATTCGAAGGCTGACGGTCGTGATATTGTATAAAAGCGGAGATTGCGCATTGTGAAGTACAGTGAGAAAGCGGAAAGAGAGAGACGAGACGGAAGGCAAGTGCCAGGAGTGCAGTCAGTGGAGGTTTGGAGAGCGACGAGGAAACAGTGCGGAAGCAGAACAGCGAGGAGTTTTAGAGAATAAAACGACGAGCCCGAATTAATTCATTTTGTGAAAACGAATCATTCTGTGGAATAATTAATAAAGTCCTTCTCAAAGGCATTGTATTTCAAAGTACTTTACGGAGATTTGAGTGCAATTATTTATTCACTAATATTCTAATTCGTCGAGTTTATAAAATAACTGAAATAATAGATAAAGAATAAATAGAGAAGAGGAGAATTAGACCAGTACGGTTTTAGGCCTTTGTCAGGCTGAACCTCTCATTAACCATGGAAAGCGAGTTAGCCAAGAATAGTTAATAATGAGAATGAATCTCATTCCCCCACATCATCATTAAATCAGTCATCATTTAGGAGAACAACAGGCAAAATAGAGATTATGGCGTCATAGTAAAACGCTCATTGTTTCACGGCGACCGAAGATACAAAATCTACGAGTAAAGCGTAAGACTTAATTTAACTACCAGATAGTACGTAAGTTGACATAATATACAATATAAAAATTAAATACATAATTAACCTGAAATTTTGAACATTGGGAGATTATTTTTTATATATGTATGTACCTATTGACTAATGCGAAACGTATTTGAGAGATCATGAGTAGCGAGTTCATAGATTCTATCAATATGGCGATCATACTACAGATTCATTCAGTGTATAAATAGCAGGTAAAACGCAATAGCGAGGTAGACTATTTCAGAACCACATGGTCATTCCCTTTACAACAATAGGAAGTTCACTGAATCAAAGTTTTATTTCATTTCACATGCAGAGTATTGACGGATCATTTTACTTACATAGACCGCAGAACAGAGATTTTATTTATTCTAGCCACCTGGCAGTCCCATTTAAATCAATGGAAAAATTTTAAAATTGAAGTTTTCATTTTTTTAGTTGACCGTTGCATTTTTGACCACTGAATTGAACACTGAATAGAGATCCAATAATTTTATGCCACATGGCTAGTGTATTAAAACTAATGTAAAGTTCGTCATTGCGAAGTTTTAATTTTTATTACTGTTCCAAGTTGACTACTCAAACTTACCTAACGTTAAATTCCCTAATATCTCATTTTAAAATTAAAGCCAGACTCAATATTAATTTTTAACCAATAATTTAATTAAAACAAATAAAATATTTCAAAATATCGACGTTTATTTTATTTCTTTTTACCCAGTGTATTACAGTCAATATTCCAACAAATAGTAAGAGCGCTAAATAATCAATTTCGTTGAATTTGCCCACATGGCACATCCATCAGCTCCGAAAGAGATTGATTTAGAGGAAATAGATGAGGAACATTATGTTATTCCACAAATAGACTTAGTGGATCAGGAAAATAAAGTATCATCTGAGGAAGAGATAGCTCAACTACGATTAAAAACAAAAAAATTGATGCAGGAAAATAAGGAAGCAATGAACTTATTGTTCCAACAACAGGTAGATAAGGAGAAGATTGAAGTTTCAGTAGTTGACACACCGAAGAAAGCTAAACAACGTCAAGTTAGGAACGACACATTTCAAAAATTGTTAGAAGGTTGTTTCGGTAAAATCCTCAATACTGAGACATCTATTCGAAAATTAGTAGTAGAGGCAAGCAGTCAGAAGGATACTGTAGCAGTAGCTAAGGACAAAGCAATCCAATTCCTGGAGAAGCCGAGTAAATATCAAAAGTTAATAGATCAGGCCAATAGCAATTCTCAACAAAAGAAGAAACCTTTGGATAATCGTAAATTTGATACAGGAGTAGAACAGGAATTACAATTTTTGACGGAAGGACATGAAACTTGGAAAGAGTTTAGTGATTATGATATGTACTTAGGACCAACAGGATCTAAGGATAAAGAACATAACAACGAGGTTAATACTGAGAAAGCTAGTGATTCCGAAGATAATAAACAACACCATGAAATACGTGATATTTTACCCTCTGAGTTAGAAGATCAATTAGCAGAAGCTGAGGCAGTCAGGATTTGAACTAATAAACAACGTAGGAAACAACGAGCTACTATGCGTAATGAGACTAAGGTAACTACAGATAAGAAGAATTTTGACAGTCAGAAAGGCGATAATATCGAGATTATTGACATAACTGACGACGGTTGGTATAAAACTGCGAAATTGACGAAGTTACAAATGGACCTTGAAAATAACCGATTTGAACTATTGAAAAAATGTATTGGTCAGTATGTATCTTCAAACAATGCAAGTATTTATACGAACAACTTAGAGGATTTAAGAGCAGATAAAGAGATTTCATGCAAATATTTTCTCGATACGATTAGATATTTTTTCACAAATCAAAAGGATTATTTAGTCGAAGATTCGTTTTTGAAAATCGAACCATGGTTCATCAATAAAAGACTATGCAAACAATGACCAACAGAGATATGAACTTTGGTTGGAATTCATAGATCACTTGACAGTAGAATTTGATCCAAAAGATAGTATTAAACGAGCAGAAAAGCAATGTGCGGAATTCACTTTGGGAACAAAGTCTGCAAAGGAATTTATGGCTCAAATCGTAGACATTATTCTGAAAATCAGTCCAAAATTTTCCAATGCCAATATTTTGCGCAAAAATTTGACTAAACTACCAACTAGAATCAGGAATGAAATGTATCCGGTTTATTGTCATTCTATCACACTATTCAGGACTAGACTCGAGCGGGTACTTAAAAACTTCAGACAGTTGGATAATAATTCCAAGATAGAAAGTCGAAAAACTAAACATGCTAAGAAAAACAAGCAGTCAGGGAATATTCGCCCAATTCTTAAGAATACAGCTCAGGGAAATCGAGGTCTTTCGATATCTAACCACCCAGCAGTCAAAGATCGAATGAGAATGATTGACTGTGGATATTGTTCAAGATTGGGATATACGAAAAAAGATTTGTGGATAAACAGGTCGATCACAAATACCAAATCAACCGGGTCGAGCACGAGATCGAGGTAACAACGTTTTCAATGAAAGATTCGGAGGTCGAGTTCGAGGACCATCACATCCTTTCAATAACCAAAACCGAAATGCCAAACGAGAGTTCAATATCAATAAAATCCGTAAGGAAGGTCGAATTGTTCACAATTCAAACTATCCATTACCCAACTCTTTTAATCCAAAGGATGAACTTTGTCAAAATACTGCAGGGCCAAGCAGGCCTAGCAAGCGGTTTCATTAATTTTCCAAAACTACAAATAAACAAATTGTTTAACGATTATTCAGCGGATCCCTAAGTAATTATCGTTTTGTTACTGAGAAAGAGATGAAGAATAGTTGAGAGAAGAAGAGTGATGTGATTAGAGAAGTTAATATAGCGATTTATTATTTTCTTTTAGAGCAAAGATTGATCAAATTTCGAATGGACCTAATGTTTTGTCAAATTCAATAAGCAAACAAAGGGACATTTCAATTTCATTCTTTAATACCTAATAGGAAAGAAACAATAGTTATATGAATGAAGGAATGAATGAGTTATTATTCTGAAATTATTGCAATTTTTGTTCATCGTTTAATTTATTAAGTACTACTAGTTTACTCGCTGGAATTATTTTGAATATTTTACGAGTACTAATGAATTCATTACGACGAAGAGAGTAGATAGCGTTAACAGAAGGAGAGTTAAGAATATCGGAGTTACGGATAAAGAAGAATTAGTAGAAATAATTATTCAATTACTAACCAAAGACATTAATGTTAATAATTCATCGAAATGATATCGGTTTAATTCACATAATGCAATATTAAAGATTATGATGTTTAACACAACTTCTTTCTTTGAGACTATCGACAGATTTGTTATTTGGTACAATAAAAAAAACGAAGGATTTAAACTACAAACTGCGAAGCGAAATCGAGATTTACACGAACCAAGGAGGAACCAAAAGCGGGAAATAATGAAAAAGGAAATTTACAACTAATAATATCGAAAGGAAGTGATGAAAACTACTAACTAAAGTCGGTAACGATTATACATTAACAATAATTCCCCATATACATATAAATTATAACAGTTTTAATAATTCAAACCACATTTAATTTAAATAATCTTTTGACTTAGTTTGAATAATTACAAATAACCTCATAATTTTAGTGCAATAGTAACAGCAAAACCGTATAGATACACCATCCATAAACTAGAATAGTATAATATTAAACTACATAGAACCTAGTAACCGAATTTAATCAGATAATAAGCAGAAAATTAAGCAATAGATAATTACTTATTTTTTTTTCTCTCTCCATAATCAGTAGGCAAAATAACGGATGGCGAATTTCTTTTAAGATCAAGGGCAGATTTATTTTGTTTTATTTACCATCACAGAATATACACAGCGAATATGTATATTATACAATCCTAAAACATACCTGATGAAAAACGGTCGTAAATTTCATTAGAAATCTATTCGAGGACACTTAGAAAAGGTTTAGCGAGCGTATGTATCTATAGTTTGGTACTTGTGTTAATGTTCTACAAATAATTTTGCATTTTGGTTTTAAGGAGGAATTTTGTTTAATTTGATATATTTTTTTTACATTTACCAAATCTATCAGGTTTCAAAATACATAGGATTTGTTATTTGTCGTGAGGACGAGTAACTAATTTATTACATATGTTTTGAGCATTAGAAAATAGTTAGACGAAATGGTAGAATAATATAATTATTTACCCAGTCTAAGGAGAGAAAAGAGAGAAATAGACGAAACGGTGTTTAACAACAACTTAGTCACCTAGTCAGAAAATGTAACTTCATGGAGATGCTGTTTAAAAACACAGATTGTGCCCTTATGTACTTTTTTCAAACAAGCTACATATTGGCATCTAGACTACATGAAGATTACAGAATAAGAGGAATAGCATTGATAATTACATACAAAATTTAGAAATATAATAAGGCAATGACAATATTTATACGTACAGCCAAAACATAGATCAATTACAATTGCTCATAGCGGGATACGAATTTAAATAGGGAAGCCGATAGATTGATAAATTTATTACTACATCAAAATTTACAAGAATACATTACGTTAAAGAAAGATGAGATAATTTATTGATATCACTTAATATAGCGAACTATAGATGATCAACTAGTTGATTTGTTTGTTAAAAAGCAGATATAGGTATTTCTTGATGTAATGGAGGCCTGAACTACGAGTTCTTGCTGGCCATTGTATTTCTTTGACCCAACTCTTATTCGATTACACTTATACTAACTATATCGAAGGAATTCAATAATTAGAACAACCAAGTAGTAGGGTAAAGTATACAGTACACTTCACACTAGTCAGCGCACAAAACAAAAGTCACATCAAACAACTAATTTATTTATTAAAATATTAATTACAAAAACAACAAACATTCAAACCAGAATCTATATAATATTTACACACAACTTTTCGAAATATCACACATCACAACACATACACACTCACACCTAATAATGAAACATATTAGCTAACCAGGGAAGAACTCGCGATTCATACCAAGTTAGAAATTTTGTTTTAGTAAACACTTATCACATTACACATTACACAACAAATTCATTAACGTTCACATAATAATTTAATTTCAATATAGAAATTTTCAAATATTTTTATTTCACATCTATACACAGACACATCAAACTAATTTACATAATCACTCAATAGTACAAACATACACTATTTCAATACCGATTCTTTCAATATTAGCATTCACGAGAACGAAGACAGGCATAGCCAACCTAGTCATCGAACTTGTGTTAAGTATTATAAAAATACTGTTAATATTTACCATTACCTTTCAATAGTATTAAGTTTAATAAGGGGGACAACAATTTAATCTACACAATATAATTATAATAATTCAAGATATGAATCACAGTTACGAGCTAAATTGATTATTGTAAGTGGAGACCGATCACCTTCACAAGCAGCATTCAATAGCACAGGGATTGTTTTAACCAAGTTAAGAGGACTAAATATCATTTAAATAATAAGAAAAATACATAATAATAGTCTACATACCAATGTTAAGAATAATTGTATGATTGAATGAATATTAATACTAAATAGTTAAAAATAATGATGCAAGGTAATAATAATATTAAGTAATAGTTATAGTCATAATTTTCTTACTAGCGTAATTTACACGGACATGGTCTGATTATAAACCTGAAAGAAACCAATTAATTATTTCACGAAGGCAATAGGAAGACATAATCCAAGGTATAACAATAGATTGTAAGTTACATAGTCAAATTAATTAGTTATAGAGGATAAAATGATAACAAACGAAACTATAGTTGGATAAACAAAGGGAGTATTTCGAAAGTATGGAGGAACTATAATTTTAGCTAACTAATATTACTAATTTTATAGATAACATTGTACGATTAGAAATGAAGGAAGGAGAATAGAAGGATGATAACGGAAAAAAGAGGCAAATGATGTTAAAAAGGAGATAAAAAAAGAAAAAATGGAAAAAAAACACGGATAAAAATGATATAAGAATGATAAAAAAGAGAAAAAAATGATTGTTATATAATGAAACTAAGGAAGATAAAGTTTTATAAGTACAGAAGGAACTGTAAATTTTAGCCAAATAATAATAATACTAATATTTATGGAACTAAATGTATAAGTAGATACGAGAAAAAAAAGATGTAAAGTGGAGTATGGAAAAAACAAAAATGAATAAGAGAGATAAAATGTAAAAAAAATGTTAATGGAAAATAAAGCGAAAATGTATAAAATAAAATACATAATGGTCAAGAAAAAGCCGAGAGATAGTCGACAATCTTTGACGATATTCGAGACAAAAAGAAAAAGGACAGAAAGAAGAGATCGAAAATGAAATAAGAGGAGTAACAGAAGGCAGGAAGAGCACAGTAACGCCATCATTGAACAATTTAGGTGAATTACTTCAAACTTTACCGAGGAGGAGATTCAATTCAACACCACGGTGAAGACGAAGCAGGCTGGACGCGAGCCATTTCAATAACAGAATGCACAGAGCACATCAACTCACATCGAAACGTTCAACGAGGTAAACTACGTAGTAGATATGTAAGTACATAGAGATAAAGGAAGCCAGTAAGTTAAGTACGAACCGATCATCTCAGTGTGGAGAATGAAGTCGAGTCGAGCAGTAGGAAGAAAGTAAGCTTAAAATTTGGTAATTTCAATTATTTTCATCGAAAGTTTGGAAAAATACATATTTACAGTAAAATTGGAACAAACCTAGAGAATCAATAGTAAATTATCATTGTGAGAGGAACAGTAAGTACTGAAATTAACTGTAATATATTAAAAAATAATTTTAAGCATTAGTACATAAAATAATACGAGTAGACATTTTGAAAATTTGTACAAATCAGACTAACAAAGGGAATACACATACCGAATTTATTGAATTACATTACTTATAAATCATTATTATAATGTACACATTATTCATATAAGGATATTTTAATTAACTACTATTTAAGAAACGAATATTTACCGGAATATTCACACAGAATTTAATAATTTTACATATTTTTTTATAAGTACCTACATACACAGAATTTTTTTTGTACGAACAATCAATTTATGAGTCATGACACTTGAATATATTAAATTTATGTTAGGAATACACATGAAAACATAGAACAAATAATTTTGGAATCTAAGGGGAAATTTAATAACTTTGTGTGAGACCAAAAATCCTAAACCTTACCTATCTTATTTACCCATTGGAATCCAATCCAAATCTGTGGAGTTCAATAAAGTGGAAGCAAAGTAAACCAACATTGGAAGAAAATACCCAAGCCATTGGTGATGCAAAGATCAGAATATCTCAAATCGCGAAAGATACTTTTCATGAACTGAATCCAACTAAACTTGAGAAGCAAGCTACACAACTACAGGTTGAAGCAGGATCACTTTTACGATACTAAGCCCAGAGAACTATTTTGAGAACCAAGACTAACAAGGACGTGAAGAATAAAACATTCAAACCCACCGTGGAAATGGTAAACAGAATATGTCAAAATCCATATTCCATCAGTTCGGACACCGACAGTGATTACGATCAGCCAATTGAAACTACAAAGAAACAAAAATCAAAGGTCAGGTTTCTCAGAATTCAAACCAATCAACCGTTAAGACCATAGTGACTACTGACGACCAAGAAATTGATTCAATTCCCCTTACCCGAAGTTCTAACAAGGACAAATCAAACTCAGAACAGTGTAACAATCCAATCCATACTCAATTTGACCAAATTCAACCAGAACCAACACAACCATCACCAAAGCCAAAGCTTAATCTCAAAATTAAATTGCCAGTTAAATCAATTTTGAGACCTTTACCAGCACTTATACCAAAACCTAATTTCAACATCAGCCCCATTACAGTTGAACCAAGTAGACAGAATGCCAATGAAAATTTAAAACCTGTACAGCCAATCAAATCAACCATTCCGATGAAATCAGATCAAAAGACCAAGGAGACTTGAGCTCAACACTTCAACAAAAATCTGGACAGAGCTAAGCTCATTGAGAAAATAAAAATGCTAATGGAACGAAACAAACAACAACTACAGACATTGGGTCAATCGTTACTACAACTAAATGAACAGGAGAAACAGAGGAAAATCCAGGAAGATCAATACGAGCAACAAACTAACGAAATAATCAGACAAAACCAACCTGTATTAGCTATGAATCTTTCAAAAGTAATCCAGCAAGTGAAAAATCAAAATTCAGTAAGGACAAAACGCAAGCTTAAATCACCAGAGGTTGCACAACCATTCAAAAAGACTAGATCAAATCAACCAGCTCCTATCAGACCATTCAACGAAGCTGATAAATTACCACAATTAATTCTGCATAAAAAGAGAGCAGTCATTTTGAATTTTAATGGAATAACTCGGCATTTGTTTCAATCAGTAATCTCAGGTTAAATACTACTTACGTATCCTGAGAATGCCGTTGAGACAGAAAAAGCAAAAGTTTATACTTCAGTAACTTTAATTGGAAGCCGAGAGAGTTTCGAAGCTTTCAGCGGAAGGAACATTGTGAAACAGAATTTTTTGTCTACCAAGTTGAAAGTACAGATGGACTTTGCAGAATACCGTGCAACATCAAAAGTCAGAACAGTCAGAATTTTTGGAAAAAACATACGTACGAATGGTTTTAACCCTAATCAAAGAATGGATGCAAGAAGAAGACGATTATAATCAATGGATAGTGCAAGAAAATCAATGCATTACTGAGTGGAGGAGAAATCTTGTTTTATCATCCCATCTGACATCACAAGACTCATGCATATAGACGTTAACAACCCAGTGCATTGCAATGTTTACTGTCTTTATTGTTTGAAGTTTCCAACTCACAAACCATGCCCATACCAACCCCTACAATAAATCCAAATCCTAAATCCAAACCCTACGTTTCACACTAAATTTCTAAATTGTTTATTATGTGTTTCAATAATTTAATTTTACAGAATAATTTCATAAAGTTCTAATTGTTTTTTTAAATCACCAGAGTTTTTCTTTCAATCCATAATCGTAAACTAGGAAAAGAGTTCGGGGAGGAAAAAGTCATGACGATGTAATCAATAATTCCAGAAAACAGGAAATTAGTGTTATTCGGTAACATTTCTATTAATTTTAAGACTTATGAATTTGAATATTTTACCATTATCAAAATTATTGTTACGATATACAATTTACCTATCATTTTAAATAAGTTACGAAGTATTTATTCAATATTTAATATTTTAATCGACTTTTTAATCCATAACTACAGTACCTACATACCATTTTATTTTAAGAGCTACCAGTTTCAATTTTAATCATAATTACAGATTAAGTAGTTTCATTAGAATGATTCACTACTATAAACCACACAACCATTGTTAAGTATTAATCATAATTACAGCAAGTATTTTACAGAAATCTCATTATACAAAGAGTATCATAATTTTAAATCTAATTTTAAGTTTGTTCAGTCCAATATTATTGTTATTAATTGACTCCAATATGTATTAATATCTCATTCTTAGAGAATTAGTAAGTAGAATAGTAGTTAGATAATAGCTTAGAATACGTTACACGAAGTTACAAATCCAAATGTCAAGTACCAAATCAAAAGAGTTTTAACGATATCAATGAATTAACCCGAATATTATTGAATTAATGAAATGAAATTAATTGTATTATGCTGTATAAAAGCGGAGATTGCGCATTGTGAAGTACAGCGAGGAAGCGGAAAGAGAGAGAGACGAGACGGAAGGCAAGTGCCAGGAGTGCAGTCAGTGGAGGTTTGGAGAGCGAAGAGGAAACAGTGCGGAAGTAGAACAGCGAGGAGTTTTAGAGAATAAAACGACGAGCCCGAATTAATTCATTTTGTGAAAACGAATCATTCTGTGGAATAATTAATAAAGTCCTTCTCAAAGGCATTGCATTTCAAAGTACTTTACGGAGATTTAAGTGCAATCATTTATTCACTATTATTCTAATACGTCGAGTTTATAAAATAACTGAAATAATAGAAGATAAAGAATAAATAGAGAAGAGGAGAATTAGACTAGTACGGTTTTGGGCCTTTGCCAGGCTGAACCTCTCATTAGCCATGGAAAGCGAGTTAGCCAAGAATAGTTAATAATGAGATTAAATCTCATTCCCCCACATCATCATTAAATCAGTCATCATTTAGGAGAACAACAGGCAAAATAGAGATTATGGCGTCATAGTAAAACGCTCATTGTTTCAATAAGTTAATAAGTATTGGTATTGGTTTACGATTTGGAGCAGTCAGTTCCTGGGCGGCTGAATTCCAATTGTATTGGTGTAAAAGAAGGAACGGATGGGAATAAATAATTTACACGTTTCGCAGAAGGAAAGTGTGACCAGAAGTGACTTTTTATTGCATTCAACTTGCATACTCGGACGGGAGGAGGTGCGGAGTCGTTAGGCTCCAGAGAGAGGAGTAAGGCCAGTCCAGAATCTTAGGGTCGTGGAGTCGGGGGAGTCGAGGGATCGGACTTTCAGTGACCGGAAGTGCGGTCAACAAATAGACTAGACGGGCAACAGATTCCAGATCACCCGGAAGTGAGAGAGGGACTTAGTGTCAGGGGAGTCAGAGACCTCATTCGAGGAATAACGTTTCTATGACAGTGGATCTGACTAGGCGACGTCGGAGGCAAGGGAAAGCGATTGGGACCTCAGTTTACTAGGGATTCTAAACACTTGCTTCGAGCTCAGGCTCATCTTCGTTAGAGAAGTAGTCCACACGCATTGTCATCCAGATTGGAGTGACCGGAAGAAAAGAGAGACCGTGGGGACTCGCCATGTCCCAAGAGGGACGTTGAACGAGTAGGCCGGGATCGACTCTCAGAGGAGGCTCAAGCACACGAGTTCTGGCGTAATACTGTGTTGCAATACAAAAACACCCACTACTCATCCAGTAATAATTCCACCACCACACATCAAAACTCAACCAGTAACAAACCACCTGGATTTAATAAGCTTCTCTACACAGCAATAGTGGATGCTCAAGATTTGGATGGCATTCAGCAGCAAGCAGGAGTTCTTTTTGATTCAGAAAGTCAGGTAAAACACATTGTCAAATTGCCATTTGTGCAAGAAACATGGAAAATAATTTGTAAAAGTTGAAAATTCCAACTTTGCTAACTCAAAAGTTCCGCAAGCTGTGTATAATTTCGAAAATTTGACGACGTATGATTTGGGGGAGGAAGGAGGGTTGCAAAAATTGTGAAAGCTTTATATATGAAGTGCCCCTGATTCCTAATCCTTATTTAAAAAAAATAACTCACGTATGCTTGTGGGTGCGAGAATGGCCTTACATTGTTTAAGGACCGTTCATAAATAGTCAAAAAAGTCACTATTTGGGACCCGTTGACCCCCTGGCCATGCTCTTTACCATTGCGTAAATGGCTATCTTTTAGCATTATAACCATGAGTTCTGATTAGACCCACTACCCACTGAACTTTTGTATGGGACCATTTATGGATGACCACATTAACGTAAGCATGCACTGCAACATTGGAGGGTAAACAACGTACAAATCAAACACCGGCGGCCGCTAACCAGACGTGAACATTTTTTTGACACACGCACTAAACTCGTAATGTACTATTAGTTTTTACATCTACTCGTAATCGAACTCACGAGTGCAACCTTCAAAATACGTGAACTCACACTCCACTAATGAGTGCCACTAACCCTTCACACTAATTTATAAAGCCATTAAAAATCGCTTTTTCTTAAAAAAATTTTTTTAAACCGCTTTGCTTTTTACAAAATTTTTACGCAACTGTTTCATTATATCAACAACAGCATATTGATGGAGCAGTTTAATTTTTTTAAACATTATTTTGCACGCCAAATAGCTGAAATTCTATGAATGAGTTCTACAAAGTTGAACTCGTACTCGCACTCGTGAGTGTACTATTCTTATGCATGTACTCGCACTCGTGAGTGTACTATTCTTATGCGTGTACTCGCACTCACTCCCAAGCGTGCGAGTGTGAGGTCGAGTGCAGAGCTCATCCCTCTTGAGTTCTGTAAAGTATGCCGTTAATGGACCTTAGAACTGATTCTGGGAAAGTGGTGATGGGACGGTCAAGGCATCGAAAACTCCTCATGAATGTAAAACAGAGTCAGAAATGTGAATTAGGGACCGTGTACATATAAGTTGTCACTAAGGAGGGAGGAATTTTCGGCGGCCTCGATAAAGAAGGCGATGACACTGAGGAAAACAAGGGGGGATTGAAAAGCTACGTTAGCCTTATAACGTTTTATGTTATAAGGTTAAGGTTGCCACATACGGTAGTGTCAAATAATGAATGTACCTACCTAGTAAGAAAGAGGTCCATTTCGAAAATAGTTGACGTAACTTATGGACGCCTCAGCCTCAATATAATTTATCCGAGTTCAACGCCGTGATCCGGTGATCTCATTCGTATTTTTATTCCGTTTACATTTTCCGTCTCAGTCTCGACTCTCACTCTCGATTCCCGACCTCGACGGAACGAGCACGAGCACAACCGGTTCTCAAAATCCTTGACAATCCATTAACCGTTAAATTGAGTGGCAGAGCAATGAAGCAAGGAGGCAAGGACACGGACACGGATTCCGTGTCCTTGCTTTGTTGATCTGCCACTCAATTTTCAAAAACTGCTATTATACCTTTCTGCAGAATCAGAATTGCAGACAGTGCATACCGCCACCGCACTGAAAAGTCAACCGGTCTTAAAAATTTTCTTCAGACATTCTCAAAAATACCAATTTGATAGTACAAAATAAAATAATCTTCGTGTTTTTCCAGAATACAAAACAATCCTTAAAAGGCTTGATCATCTTTAAGTGCTTATCACTTAGAGATGAAAGTGAGAGATCTAGGTATGTCGAATGTAGGGTGAAGTTTGGTGGCTAGTAAACAAGTAAAGGAATATGTACTCAACAATTTAGATACGAATATAAAGCCAATACATACAACGAAATCAACGAACACTGTGTACCATAGTACCATGTACTACTGCTATGGTGAGTCGCTTTGCGAGTTCAACACCGAAATTCAAAGAATTACTTTTTTCTTTGAATTTCGGTGTT